>CAJNYU010003618.1:0-178196 GCA_905331475.1 Rotaria socialis
TATTATCATGAGAGTACGGAGCACAAACAGCCGTAAACCATGAAAATTCAGTCCAGTTTACGGTGCCGTATTACTGCGCCAGGTATTACGGGCAAATACGGTCTATTTACTGCCGTAAATACACCGTTTTGACATCGTTTACCGTCGATAAACAGACCGTAAACGAGTCCGTTTTGATCAATCTGGGAATGACGATAAAAAAACACGAAAAGTGTGCAGAAAGACGGTTTCGCTTTTTTTGATTGGGGATTTTGTGTTCGGCGTTTCTTTGTCGTTGGTTCGATATTCTAATTTGTATTTACCTATATTATTGTTAGTAGCATAGATGAATAAAGGGAATTATCTTATTATGTAGTATACGTTTTTTTTCAATTGAAAGAAATTTGTTGAGAACATTACTTTATTACGAGATCCATGTGCTACTGGCTGTGTATAGTGTGTCGCTCTACTAGTTGAGTCACACGTTGTAGAAAGAAAAATTTTCATGATGCGTTTCATTATATAATAATGTGTAATGATCCGGTCATATGTAAACTAATCGAGAATTAAGGCAGATATTTCATCTAAGGTCACTGTCTTAGTGTGTACCACTATTGTAAACGTTTAATACACAAACGATTATAATGAATGAACGTTGTTGTCCGGATGGTACTCGTCTCGACTGTAGTTCTTGTGTCTGACTACTGAAGTCACCATGTCTCAGAATGTTTATGTTGATTCGTACTCTTAAATCACTTTCTAATGATCAAAAGGTGTGCAATGTTTGCCGACATTTATATGTCAAGTGGGAAAATGAAAATTCAGAATTCTCTTCAGTCCTTGATCATTTCGAACATGATATGGTAATGATCAATGATGATGCGAATAGTGATTTGGTAATTTGTTTTTATATGATTGTATTTGTGTTGATTTTTTGTTTTTAAGTATGAGTTTATGAACGAACTGATGGTTCGCCTCGTTTAACAACCGTGGAAAATCCAACTTTGATTACAATTACAAACTATCAAGTAGTCAAGTTACAGCTAAATGCGACTTCCTCTTCCCATACGTAAGAAAAGCGATTTAATGAAGAATAGAGATATGTAATTTATTTTCACTAGGAAAGAGCAGTCATCCTATTCCGCAATGTTGAACATTCCGGAACCAGTTCCGCCTCCGGAATCAGTTCCGTCGATTCCGGAATTAGACGGAATTCCGTGTAATTTCGTTCAATTCCGATTAATTCCTGTTCGACTTAATTCCCGGAATTCCATACCGGAGTTGCATGGTGTGGGTGTTGCGGTAAGTATGAGTGTCAGTGTGGGTGTTGCGGTAAGTATGAGTGTCAGTGTGGGTGTGGATGTTAGTGTAAGTGTACTGAATTTCGGAACCGTTGGGAATTAGGCGGAATTCGTTTGAATTCCGTGTAATTCCGGAATTGAATCGGAAGGGATAAACGGAATTTCGGGAATTAGATGGAATTGGTGGGCAGTGGTTCCGGGAATTGCGGAATTGTGTTGGAAGTGATAAACGGAATTGCGGGAATTAGATGGCATTGGTTTCGTGAGCGGAACTGGTTCCGGAATGTTCAACATTGCGGAATAGGATGCATTCTCCTAGGAAATGCTGTGTTTGTCGTGAAAATCTTCGTGATCATGCAGTGAAAATTACATCTCAGGATAGAGATTTTATATTTTTTTCACGTAATATTTGGATACCAGAAGGGGCACGATGTTGCTCAAGCCATTTAATTAATCATCTATTATCGAAAGAAGCTGTTGATCAGATTAAACCTTTCTCAATGCGATATCAAGAATTAAGCTCTTCGGATGTTCAACTTCTTTTAAGCAAAGCTCAGAACTTATTTGAAAATGGCAAGAAAAGATTTAATTTCGATGACCCAAGAGATCTTAATGATGATGAATATCGTTTATTAACTAGCCTCTCAAGAGACCACTTTACTGATTTTGTTCAAATCACTTCTTCATCTACTATTCGCCCCTCGTGCAATCGATCGATGAGAACTGCGGTCGGCATTTATTTATGTAAACTTCGTCTTGGTATTTCAAATAGACTATTAGCTTGCATCTTTCAAATAACCGACAAACAGACAGTGTCTCGAAGTATAAATAGTGCGCGTCAAGCTATTGTAAAGAGTTTTGCACCAGATAATTTAGATTTTGGACATGTTACTCGTCAAGATGTTATTGCTCGCCATACCACAACAATTGCTCGAGAACTAATGTGTGCTGGTGACAGTACTGATACAGCAATAATTAGTATTGATGGAACGTATCTTTATAGTCAGGTGAAATAATTGCTTTTTGTAATGAATTTATTTTATGTTGCATTTTAGAAATCTCGAAATAATGAATTTCAAAGAAAGGCTTTTAACTTATATAAGAAAAGATCCTTATTAAAGCCAATGATGATTGTAACAATTACAGGTTATATCGTGACTTGTATCGGACCTTTTATGTCTGATTTTAACAAGGATGACGCTGCGATAATAAAAGATATTTTACTTCGCAGTACCGATAACATTTTAAGTTGGCTGAAAGAAGTAATATTTTTCTAATGAAAATCTTAATATAATTTTCTTCTTTAGCATGACATACTGGTGGTTGGTAGGGAGTTTAGAGACTCTATCAGTGTCATGAAAGCTCTTGGGTTGGAGGCTACTATGCCATCATTCTTCGATGGCAGACGTCAATTTTCAGCCGAAGACGCTAATGAATCAGGATGCATCACAAAAATACGCTGGGTCGTGGAAGCCGCTAAACGTCGTCTCAAACAATTTAAGTACTTTGCGAATCCCATTCAAAACGCGTCCCTAGTGTACTTAGAATCTGATATGTCAATTACTTGCGCTCTCATCAATCATTATCAACCACCTAAGACAAGATCTAAACTGGAAGATGAAGAGATAGGTGTACAAATAATACAATTACGCCAACAAAAAAAAATATAAAATTTAACGCAATTATTTTTAACATTATTTTTTCTGCAACTTGTATCATGTCCTTATTTAGCGCTTAGAAGAAAATAATCTAATCAGGCGGTTTTCTCTATGGTAAATAATTAATCATTCAGAAATCCTAGATGGTTTTTCTATTATGACACAAGACGATCTAGGAGATTTCACTTTCGGTAATAAATTTTCATTTAATTCCTCTCAACTATCTATTTTTATAGGTGTCTTTCAATTGAAACGGGCACGTTCTTATGCTGAAGAGCGTTGCTCAACTACCAACCTAGCCAGTGACGTAGCTTACAGTGTACACCGATTTTAAATTATTCCCATTTTGATCCGTATTCCTACTCAATCCGCACATAGTAATCAAGTTACTTATCATCCAACAATCCATTTTACTGGCCAACCAATTCTAGGCTGGCGGTGCGATTGCTTCACTGGTGCACGATTTCTCGGCGATTGCAGTCATATAACTTCAGCTGTTTGGTTTCTTTCCTATCTACGATGGCAAACACGGCAGCATCATATGCCATCGGGCGAATACAAGAATTTAGCCACAGATTCGATACAAATCTCAGATTTCTATGATTCTTATGATGATGATGATTCACAACGATACTCGTTAACATGCATATTTCAACATTCACTCTTTATAAACACACGTAAAAACGAAACTGTTTTTCAAAAGAATAAACTGCACGTAAAGGGCTTTGACCCAAGCCTAGTCTATATTGCAAAATTAGACAAAAGTTTCAAATTACGTTTGTCTTATAGATGCTAACTACGAGGAATTCCTAAAATTCGGATCAACACAATACTGTATCCCCTTACTTATACTTCCATGTGAGGCGTTGATCATGATTTGATAGATCTCAAAATTCTCTATCGAATGGTATATAAACAAGAGTGAACCGACATTGTTACCTAAGTCTTTCCCGAGAAATATCATCATCAGTATACACTTTTACTAGATTTTTCCTATGATATGCCCGTAGTGTCAAATAGAATTCAGTAGCTTTTCTCATATGTTGACATACTATCAGAGAAAGCGTGAGAAGGGCTACAATCCAATGGGTAAATTAAGATAAGTATGAACTATGATAACTGAAATATTTCATTAAAATGATTGGCTCCCCAAATGAAATACAATGGGTTTTAGTGCAATAGAAAAAGTAATGCAGATGATGCCTAGATTTGATATAATGATTAAATGTGGCTTAAAATGTCGATGTAGCGCCAAAACTAGCATAATGAAAACGAAAAAGTCGTGTTTGGATAGGGGGCCGCTTTCGGCTGTTAACGTCCCCCGTCCTTCGTTAAGTGTTATAAACACGCTCAAGTTGTGTGAAGAGTTGTCTAGCATGAACAAAATCATCATAATAGTAACTTGATACATACCTCTCCTCGAATATATTTAATACTAACAATAAATAGCAAGAAAAGGTACTCCTGATTTTCGTACTTCCTAAGTCAGGCTCTGAATTGTTATGGAATACTGTATGATTACTAATAAGCGATACCCTAGTAGAACTTTTTAATTTATGCGCTTGCAAGACTTAAGCTCCAGATGTGTCGATAGCGCATGGCTTTCTTGATCAAGACAAGTGCTTCAATGTTTGCATGAGTTACAAAAAAAAGTGCAATTATAATTTTTTATTAAAAGTTGAGTTATTGTGAATATAAAATTGAAAAAAAAGTTGAAAAACTTCTTTAATAACAGGAACGCTTAGTTAAAAATTCAAGCGCATGAGTAAGAAGTTTAAGAACTTGAGCTCAATCGAAAGAGTTCATATCTTGCCTCAAGATGTGTTCATAGTTCTTGACTCTCTTGATCAAGAAAGTCAAAAATTGCATGCGCTTGCAAGAAAAAGTTCGACTAGGGTAGTTTTTTGTTTTTATCGTTATCAAAGTCGAAAATTCACGAATCGAAATTGAGTAATAACAAGACCGGGTGAAATCGTTACAACGCTATTATCAGCCATCCTAGGTGGACCAGTATACCATGTGCGAAGGGAAAATATCCAATATAGAGCACCAAAGATAGATATTCCTGTACACACCACAATAGACCAGTTCATATTTGCAGCTGTTACCGGGTAGCTAAATGGAAAAAATAAAATGATACACGTTATAAGCAACCAAGAAGTGCTCACCCAACCAATAACCAACCCGAATTTGCCTAAATTGAATCGACCCTTCTTAAATGTTTTTCTCGATGATGTTATACGAAAGAAGATCGGTATTGCGTAGGAAACTTGAAAACCGATGGTTGATATTGATACAATAGCGGCAAAAGCTGTCGTTGACAATAGCTGTAACAACAATAGTAGTATATTAAGTACAGTCACTACTAGTACACACACCAATGGTGTGTGTGTTCCTTTATGAACAATACACAAGTATTTCTTATAGGGAAACAATGAGTCCCTGCCTAAAGCATAACATGTTCTTGATGAAACCGTCGTTGATGATACTCCAGCAAAATATAAACATATTAATAATAGAATTGTGAATAAAAGAGCAACAGGATTTGGTGTGCTTGTTTGAAAAATTTGTACCGTAGCGCTAGGATTCAATGAATTTTCAGTGACATAGTCAGGACTACCTGCAGCGAACAGCAATGATAACAAATATGCGCAACCGACACATGCAGCGCTGATACATGTGCCAGCTATTGCTTTTGGAGCTTTTATATCTGCTTCATGTGTTTCTTCTGTCAAATGTCCGGCTGCTTCGAAGCCGCTAAAGCTAAATAATGTAGGTAGTATTCCAATCAAGCAGACATATGCGAAGCTAAACCCAGTGCCATTATATGTTGAAATGAATACATCATATGCCGATGAGCGATTTTTGGCTAAAACTAACATAGCGATGATGATAGATATCGTGCTACCCATCTGAATAAATGCTGCAAAATTATTTAGCCAACCTAATCAAATAAAACTTTATTTAACATTGGGTCACTCTCAAGTGAGTCTTATTCTGAAGTTGCCTGCTGGATGTTGTGGGGCACATGCTCTTTTGTTTATACCTGTGACATAAATATTTTCGACATAATCAATCTGCTCGTATATATTGTGTAGCAACAGGAACTGTATTATAGTAAGGGTGTCTCTCATTGTTCGTGGCTGATCTATTCTTATTTGCACAGCTTTGAATGTTATGAAGATTTTGGAATTCTGATGATACAAAATTTGCCTGCCTCGTGAGGATAAGGATGAGCGCGATGGTGATGCTCGTACGCTCGGCCATGATAGTTGTAGAATCTCAGAAATTTATTCAACTAAAGGCACTACTCATTTTCAACAACTTTAATGGGTGGGTGTGGGTGTGGGTGTGGGTGAATGAAGAAGATAGCCATTTGTCCATACTTCCACTGCCACATTCACACAGATACACCCATACCCTCAAATAAATAAATTTATATTTTAATCTCGTGCTGATTAACATTTTTGTTAAATACAGTTAGGGAGCAAGTGTCACTGGGGAGCAAATGTCCGGGGAGCATTTGCCTGGAGAGCGTCTTGCCGAGATTCAGAAGATATGAAGACGATATAGCTATTGATATTATTGACAAACAATGTTATATAAAATGCTTAGAGATTTTAATTGTTTTGTGATAAGAGTTGGATACTTGATATATTTTTATAAAGATATATTTGATAAAAATTTTCGACTAAATGGAACAAGTGGATATTATATAGATACACAAAAGAGGATCGAAGCTGCTGTTTATTCTTGGCTAATTTATTATCATAGATTATCATAAACATTTATAAAATAAACTTTCGTTGATGAAAGAATGACTATCTTGAAATGATTGAATGTAAAAATTGTTCACTACATATGATAATTTACCCTCTCTCAAACGAAACTTTTAGATCCTAATTTTTGAGATTAGCTACTTTAATCAAATTCAAACTTTGAAACAATATGATTCGATAGGTTATGATCTGCGTATGCACACACAGATCATTAGCATCATCTACCTCGATAGTGCTATCTTTCTTTCTCCTATTGTCCTCCACACATTATTATGTATTTTTTTTTTATCTCATTGGAGATAATTGAATACGAGTATATCTTGAGGGTATTATTGGTTTCAGTTCTTGTTTATTATTGTTAAAGTGTATGTTATCGAACCTGCTAATAAAAAAGTGAAAGTACACATTAACACGACATATTGATACAAAAATTTTCAGTTAAACTATTGGTTTATTACTGAAATTAGATTTAAGAATAAAAGTAAATTGTAATATTTTTATTAGTTTAGTCGACTTAACAAAACTCTTGTATCGAATAGAATAAAAAAAAATGATAATCGGTCATATCTAAATACTCTCAATAAAATTGTAACTGTAAACATTAATTCTGAATAATATACGCGTCATATTTATTAGTTGTTTTTGTCTATGCTTTATTAAGATAATTAAGTATTGTGATGATATCAATATATCTGGTATACGTCATAGTCTTTCTTTCTTTCTATTGTCCATTTATTAGCTTTTCGTTTTCTACTCTTTCTTCTCTCTGCCCTTTTCTCTCTTCTTTGGGTATAAAAGCGTGTGCTATGCATGTAAACAATGTGACGATTTTAGATACAAGAGATGCTTGTATTGATGGAACTACTATTCATTTAGCTTCTTTTTATCATAAATCGCATCATTTATGCATAGAGCACACGTTAATATAACCAATGGACATGAAGAGTGAGAGAGAGAGAGAGAAGAAAGAGTGAAAAAGGAAAGGCTAATAAATTGACAATATGAAGGAAGAAAGAAAGGGAAATAGATGAGTAACGGAAAGAAAAACTATGACGAGATATTGGTTATTCAGAATAATATCTGTATATATGAAAACGTAGAATTATTCTTATTCTAATAGACTATAAATGATTCACAAAATTGCTTCTTTAATTAAAAATACCGATGGCTTACGTTAGAGTTCGACGATTGTTTTTCCATTATGAATATAAAACACTATTTAAAAGAAATATTTGATATTTATATTTTTCTATCTTTAAATACAATCAGTATAAATATATTTGATATTTAAACATTGTTTACTATTTAAAATAAGTATTAGTTCGATTGATGTCATTTTACTTCTTATTTCGTGCACTGAAATTTAAAAACAATCTTTTTAATGATTTCTTTTAAAGCATTGATATTTAATCACAATTAATATTAATTGTAGATTATTGATTTCTATTTTTATTTCTGTACACTGAAAAAAAACTAAGTCTGATATCAGTGTTTAATCTATTTAGTCTATGATAGATAGTCCTTAATATATCATATCATAGTAGACAGCGGTTGCTAATGTGTCTAACAGTATAGCATATACTGGTTTCTAACATTCTGCCTTCGATCTAAGGATGTGGGTGTACACAGTAACATAGAATTCTGTAAAAGAGACAGAATTCTATATTAGTAATATTCATTGCGTCTTAAAGCCATATAGGTATTAATAGTGCAGAATTCTTGTTGTTTGGGTTGTGAGAATTCTGTGACTCCTCGTTCAATCATAGTTACAACAGTTGTTGATCAAGCTCTTTTGATGTCTGTTTTATCTTTCGAATGAATGCATTCAAAGTTTTTACTTTCCAATTATTTTCATTCAGCTTTAATTCAATTAGAGCCCAAGTAGTTTCAATTGGACTAGCTTGAGGTAAGTTTTAAGGTTTATCTTGACGACAAGCGGATAGTATATTTCTCTCGTTTAAACGTTTCTTAACAGTATTTGAACAATGAGAACCTGCCAAATCAGGCCAGAACAGATATATTATTCATCTCGATGGTACTTTTCAATAAAAGAAAGTAGTCTTTTGCACATACATTCATTGAGATATGTCGTTTGGCGGACAGCTTGCTTGCTTCTGTGGGCTTACACATCAATAACATCTTTGGAGGATGTGGCCATCCAAATCATCGTATTCAGTTCAATGTTTTTCCTTTGAAATCCGATGTTTGCAGGAGCTGCAGTTGGATCGGTAGAATAGAAAAATCGATTACCAGTAACATAGTACTCACTCAATTTTAAGTATTTCTCATCATCTAAAATCAGACAAAGTCGTTCAAGAATTTACAGTAGAATTTTCTACAATTTTTTCTTGATCTTTGTTGTCCATTTTTGAAGCTTTCCAACAAATTTTAATAGCAATCGATTCTTCGTCACAGATTACCTGAAATGGTTGACTGATGTACTTGAGAAAATCGAGCCATTTTACAGTGAGTAAGATCAGATTGGATATTTACAGATCTAATGACGCCTTTCAGAGTTTTCTTGAATAATTTCAGCGGAATGCCACTTCGAGGCAGATCTTTCCTGGTTCAATATTTCAAATACTCGTTCAGTCCATAATATATGGTATCGTGTGGGGTATTTTGTTTTTGAAAATAATTTCATGTGGTTTTTACCAATTTATTAGAAGAATCACGATAGAAATTGTAAATGCGTTGTGTGAGTGCTTTTCTTTCGTCACGAGCCATTTTTGTCCTGAGCACATAGTAACAATCAGTCGTATATTATTGCAAACAGGACAGATGGAACTATCAACTGTTTACAAAATTTTCAGTCAAATATGTATATGACCTCCAGAAACAGAGCTTGATATTTCTCCAAAAACTTCTGCTTCGTATGTTAGCATTCGAAAGCATTTTAATAGTGCAAAAAAGGAACTATTAAGACTGCTATACCTTTCTTTCGACTGTTGAATCGTATATAATTATTTTACTGAGCTTTATTCAACTTTATTGTATAGTAATCTTCAAATAATTATGACTCCCTCGTGGCATAGCAAAACAAATATATATGCATACTGTTGATCAAGAAATGATTCACTCACCTCTTAGTATATAACTTAGTTTGGTACATTGTACTCCAGCAAAGTGAGTTCTCTCTTACAAATGCACTTGATGATCAAGACCCTGTCTCTAGTTTTAGAGTTATTGGTTTTAAATCATTTCTTTTACTTCTCTGGCTATTCTATTCCGAAAAAAGTGAGTATATCACGAATTTTCACAACAAAAGATTATTTAACATGAGAAAGGAAAAATGTAACTACTTCTAAAAGAAAAATTAGTGTCTCGGATTTTCCTTGGAATGCACTAGAATATTCGAGAAACTTTTGTTTGTAGCCCCGACCTTACTATAAATACCCACAGATTTTCTTGAGAGATGAACTTAGCTGAAATAGAACAAAAAAAAAGAGCACATGATCTTCAAACCTTTGTAGTGGATATTTCCAAAATGATGATTCTCAACGCTACTTCACTCGAAAAGCATTATTTTCACGAGAAAAAGTACAAGATATTATAAATAAAATATATTTATATGAAATGTATTGGTAATTTGTTTTGACGAGGTGAAAAAAGGAAAATAACCGTGGCAAAGAATCGATTGATTCAACATATACTCAAATCGACTCGACAGTAATCCATTCGTAGCGTGGAAGTTTAGAGGGAAAACCTACTAGCAATACCGTTAAGTACTGAAGCAATTCGCCAATGAGTCAAAAAATTTCGTTTATTTGGGGGAGGGGGTAGCAAGAAAGAAATGATATGCCAATCAAGTACACCGAGGGAAGCGTTTGAAGTACGCAATCCCAGATGGACGATTACGGACTTTGCATACGTCCTCTACACTATCGTATACAAATTCTGTATACCAGGGCTGAAAACGGCCAGTTTAGTTTTCTCCATATAATACACGAAGATATAAATGCTAAGGTTTATTGGATTTCATCTAAGGAAGAAGAGAAAAGTACTTCCGTAACGTCTTTTGTTCCCCACTGATGTATGATTAGCAACACACAAATATTTTTGCACTCGCTCACATTGACATTTATAGCATCATTGATACCCTATATCATAAGCACATTATTGATTATTATCAATGCATAATGACTTCTATGCTGAAAAACTACTCATTTTACTTCCTGTTCTTAACTGAGTTAAATGATCATATGGAGCTAATAAAAATTTCTGAGATTTCAAGTGGAATGCCAGGCTCTTTGAACAAACTAAACTATTAAGCCCCCCCCCCTCAAAAAAAGTCGATTTTCATCAAAAAATCGANGGGGGGGGCTTAAATAATAAGCTTTTGACTGTTCCTAACCAACAGCATCGGATTCATCATTGAACAAAATAAAACAGTAAATCACGCTAAACAGTATATACGAACAAATTTTCGCTCTATGACACACAATTAATGTTGTATATTTTCTTCGCATCATCACAACAAATTTTTGCTCTCAACAAAGCCAAATTTCTCAATGGAAACTTGCTGGATCATGTGCATTTCCTACGAGCTGTTCATTACTCTAATTATTTCTCAGATTTGATGATCGACAACATTGAAAAAAATCTGTATAGTTTATGCGATTCACTCATCCAATTAATTAGAAATAGTTTCTTGGTGAAGATTAAGGCTTATTTACGTGTAAAGAGCTTATATGTATATTGTTGCACTAAAGCTACGAAGAAGGCGAATATTTCACTTTCAATAAAAAATAATAATATGGGTTTGTCTTTTCTGCGAGATTAATCTTTCTATGAGATTTACTTGTTGATTAAGGATTTATTAAGGTGCATTGATCGCGATGATATTGAAGTGCACATACATGTTAGATTTACATCTGAGAATTGAATTTGATTAAGTGTTACAAGGCACACAAATTACAGTTATACACGTAGGACATGACGAACAATATGGGATTTACTTCAAAGTTCCTAAGATTTTATTGACAAATCTTAATAAAATAACTTGCGCTAGATGGTGAAAAGGCAAACGGGCCATACCAACAATATTTGAATCTACCGACACTTTATACTAGTGAATATGCAAACTGGTTGCCTATAGTAAGTAGCACTGACGTGAGATTCAAACTCAATCATTATTCCGATTGATGTGGATTATGAACGATTACCACTTGATGAAACAAAATTAACAGTAGTTGACACAGATCAATGGAAATCCACTGAAATATATCTCATTTACTACGAGAAAAATCAGTCAAAGTAAATGTTCAAACATAGGTTTTCATCGATTTCTAGCTCTAGTTTTTTTGCAGGTGCTTTCGATAGAATTTGAGCGACGTACGTCTACCTCAATGAGTTCGACCACCTTATCAGTGTCGTGAATATTTGTGTATTAACTCAATTATTCTCCAAACACAGTTTTTATTCAAAAAATGTAGGAAAAATTTGCTCATTTTTCAGAGTAGTCCTTGTTCGAGAAGAGAGTCGAATTAAGACATCCACCGTCACTCCATTGCCGATACACTGCTGACATGCGCGTAACCTCTTTATCTTTTTTGGTAACATTGAATGCTGTTGAATACCAGTAAAATGACGATTTCTTCGTACTTTTATACATCGATCGTGATCTATGATTCCGATACGTTGTGAAAACTTCAACTACTGTGAATTTGAGTATGATTTCCTGCTACAAACTATAGATCCAATCGTCGGCATGCACATGCACTATACTTTATCTTAATATTTTTCCAGTTTCAGCATCACTCTATTGACTTGTTGCAATGTACAGGTATATATATATGTGGACTGGCAAAGATACAGAAAATGTCCACTTTACGAAAAGTCCTTTGAAGTTATGAAGGATTTTACTAATCGAGTAAAAGAACAGCGGATTTATCGAATGTGAGTTATACGAATTTCTTTTTAATGCTACCGGACCTTTCATTGGACCTTTTGTTTTTTATTCGGCGCGTTTCTATGTCTAGAAGAACATTTCTCTGTCTGTGTTGGCTTATTCCTAGTATTTCAAGCGTACCTTTCTTTTTTACAGTGAGTCTCTCTTTTTCTTCGGCGGACCTTTCATCAGACTTCTCATATTCACCACGAGATGTTTGTAAATCATCAGGACTTTTCTATTAGTGGTGAGTTAACGAATGAATATTGTGAAATATTGTGTCGGAGGGAACGTATTTTAAAATCTTTTTTTGTATGATGAAAGGATTTCAGTAGACAGAAAATTGAGATCATTTGTCTATGTCTTTCACAATAGATTCAAGATATGATGCTCATTCATGAATTTATATAGAAAAGAATAAGAATAGAGTTGAGACTGATATGGAATTTGTTTATATGTAAAAGAGAATCTTGTTTGAATTTTTTATGTAATGTTTGTGTTACAAAGTTGCTGGATTTCATCGATAAAGAATTGAATAGCATGAATATGTTTCGAAGCACAGGAGAAACGAAAGCAAAAACACGTGGCAAAAAAAAGAATACGAAAATCATTTGCTGAAGACGAAAAAGAAAAACGTTTTATGCATTGAATGAAAATATGGGTTCAAATAGAATTTGATAGTCGTTAGCACAGAAGGTTCACTCTCGAATTTGGGTGCTACTTTATCTTTATATATTTTTACAATAAGGAATAAATAGAAAATAAAATATCGGTAGTTGAGAATAAGAAGATAAATGAAACGAATATAAATACAGCCGTTATTTTTATGAAATAAAGATTAATAATATCTTTGTATTTAAAACAATATGGATAAATATTTTCTCTAATTTATCTCTATTTTATAGCGATAAATAAAGTTTTTATATTTAAAAAAATAAATATTCAATATTTACAAAATAAAGATAAATAAAATATTTCTTTTTAAAAGAATAAGGATAATGATTTTCGCCAATTTATCTTTATAAGATAAACGTAAAGTAAATAGAGATGTCAGTCGAAGGGTTGAACGGCGGCGGCGGGCAACAATTTTCAATTTTTGAAGATTTCCAGCGGCTCGTTATTTGAATGAGTAATGTCTTCAGCGGCGGCTGCTACAATTTCTTAAAACTTTTTCCACAGCGGTGGCGCCGGTTGAGTTTAAAATTCACTGATGAAAATTAAAAGAAAAATGTTCGATTCGATCGCATGTGTATTGATGTCAGCGGTGGATGACACTATCAAAATTTTTTATCTCTTCCAGCGGCGCAACGGCTAAACTTGTTTTTTCGCAGCGGCACCTCCAAAAATTCTTAAAATTACCAGTAATCTGGTGGCTGGAGTGGCTGATATTATAGAAAAATCGGCTGATACGGCGGCTCAGCCGGTCGGCTGACACCTGTAAAAGTAAATAGTAAAACATTTTCGACTTTCGTGAGTTCATCCGAATAGCTGCCTAATTCCTGTTCTAATATAAACAGCCAAAACAAAACGAAGCCAATCGTAAACATATCCTTAGCTAACGCTTTTGTTTTAGTTATATATATATATAAGTTCTGCTCTAGGAGTTGCTTTCAATGGTGTATAAATACTAAAGGTATGATGGTACTAAGTGACATCAGCAGCGATTTCGCTTTTCGAAGTAAAACCTAACTGAAGATAGATGTGTCTTCGTTCACAGAGACTAACTCGGCTCTCGACACTGAAATAAAAGATGAGTTACTCCCCCGAAGATTTCACAACACGTTGTTATTTAATCGAAAACTAATATTTCTATTTATTGGCACCCAGTCCAAGCAAGACATCGATGCCCCACCGTCACATGGAGAGACGTGCTCTCTCCTCTCCGAACCATTCATATGAACTGTTCTTAAGTCTAAATTTACTTATATTTATATGGGAGACTATGCATATATGTGGCAGTTGACATGAGAATTTAGTTGAAACTGGAATAATAGATTTAATTAAAGATAGAGAAAACAGACACAAAAGAGAGTGAAGAAAAGAAAAGGAAAGAAAAAAGAATTTCGAAAATAAAAATGCAAATAAAGTTATATGAACGATATGGAGAGTTTGTCTATGAGTTAAATTTAGCACAGCATTTTCTAATTGATCATAATTTAGATTTCTTTTTTAAACCCAGGACAATGATTCCTGAAGCAGTATTCCGTGAATTTCCGGCGAAAACCTGCAAGAAGCTCGCTGTTTCCGACCGGAACCCACTGGGAATTGTCCAGAATTCGATGCAGGAATCTGGAAACCGTATCCGACTACCAGTTTTGATAGGTTTCTGTCGATTCCGGCGGAACCGGATAAATCCGGTCATCGGATCCTTTCACCGGAATACTGCTTCCATGAAATCTCTGGAATACCATAGAACCGGTCGTTTCCGGGACCGGAATGTTCGACCTGGGAATCGATGACCAAAACAAAAACAAAAATTATTTCTTATTTTTCATTTATCACAATGCGCTCTCATATCGCTTGTATGAGTCATATTGTAATTAATGTATCTTTTTGAACTGATACTTTAATATGAAAAGGAAATAAAATACTCCGTTAATTATGACATTTATGTTACATCATCATATTAATATTTATTTATCGTAGTTTTACATTTTCAAATTTAGTAGAATCTATTAAAATCTAAGTTTTTTGTTATTATTTGTTTATTGTTTTTGAATTTTAATAATCGATCTTCGTCACTATGAAACAGACAATGATTACACATAAATTATGAAGTTTCTTTTATATTAACTTATTTCTTTTTTTTAACGAAGAACGATTGTAGATAATAACACATCAAATGGACTACTCATATAAGAAACTCTTTATTAATTTCATTAAAAATTTAAAAAAACGCATTTACTTTCCTTCCATATCATTTGAGTTAAAAACTCGTTCCATTCCAATCCCAGCCGCTCGAGATCCATACTTCGGAATAACGATAGCGAAAATATCTTTATTTTCTTCTAGTATAGAAAGAAAAAAATCAATGTCCCTATGTCCCAATGTCCCGAGCATTAAAACAAACATCTATTTAGAATCTTTGTCGTTTTTCTCTCTTCAATCAGAAAAATAGACACAATTAATTTTGGAAACAGAAACGTTTTTTTTGAATCTACATACTCAATCAAACTATCTAATATTACCCACTAACAAAAATTTATTTCTATGAATCGCTTTCTCACAACATTTATAGAATAACCAACAATTGCAATCTCAACTAGATTCTAAACTCTACTACTATCACATATATATGTCATAGGCGAAATTGGAGTCCCGGCAGATTCTAAGGTTTTCTACGCAAAATTGGAATTCAAATTTCGACCAAGCAAATTTAACATATGTTTTTTATAAATCATAAAGCTTGTAGATATTTCAAAAAATAGAAGAAAGAATTGTCCCGAACGTCCATGAGGGTGAACAGGAGTGTGTGAGTCTATCTTGGTACTAGTTATATGGGTCTCAGTGAGACTGAGGGTGAATAGTTGAATGAGGTTGTTCTTTTACACAGCTTTCTTTTTTTTCTTCAACCTTGGCTCAGACCTCATCTAAAATTGACCAAAGTAGTTGTATCACGCTCGCTCTCACCCTCATGCTTGATAGTCATGCTTTCTATTTGTTGAAATATCTTCAAGTTTTATGATTTATAAAACGCATACTAAATTTTCTCAGTCAAAATTGGAATTTCAATTTCGCCTACAACATATATATATATAAATATATATATATGTAACACATTTGCCCTGTTAGCTCAAGTTCTTTCAAACGTATGCTCTTTTCACATCTAAGAATAAAATTCTGTACAGAGAAAAAAACATCGAAATGAAAAGTTCGTCAAAGCGAACAAGTCCATTTTTGCTCATCATATATATACATATATATCATTCATTCTTTTGACTTGTATTTCTTTGGAAATCTCCTATATGTAAATGAATGAATTAGTTGAAGTGAAAGGAAAAGTCCTTTACAGAACAGAAAAGTCAGCTGTGTGACGATTTTAGATAGAAGAGATGTCTGTGCTGATGGTATTACACTTTATTTAACTCTTCAAGTCATAAAGCACATCAATTACATATAAAGCACACGCTTAAATACTCAGCCATTTGAGAGAACGAAGAAGAAGGATAGATAACGACAAATGTAAATGACTGAAAGATAAAGGCAATAGGTGTGATGAGAATAAATGGCACTGTGACGAACATAGAGAGTTTCGCCTATGCCCATCGGCATGATGATGTATTGTGTCATCTGCACATATCTAGTCGTACATTTCCTTTACTTACATTCCCTTATATACGCGAGAGTGATCACGCTTGGGCGGATATAGACAAAGAGGGAACGGTCATGCAATAGGATAATGAGAGTTCATCAGGTCAATGCACAGACATAGGATACAGCGAAGAGGATAAAGTACATAAAGTGAGCCGTAACGGTAAATACCGTTACAGGCACCACAAGACCAAATATTATGTGTAGGTTACATTCGAACGAGAGCATTACACCCCCGGATGGAATTTGGACGCTCTCCACCCATAACGTTACAAGCTGGATAAAGGAAAGATCTACTTGTAGCTTATCCATGTTTTGCCTCTCCTTCAGTTACTTATATATAAGTATGTGATATTTCATCAGGCATGTAAGGTCCTACGTACAGTTATGGGACGTTTCGTAAAGTGCACGTTTCTTCGATCTTTGGCATTGCTGATATATATATATAAATATAAATCTGCACAATCGTATTTCTTCTTCCGATATTCAATATTGGTAGGCACACCTTGACCTTTTTGCCTTCCTAGAAGTTCGAATTCTTTTCTCGCCTAGACAATATTACAATGTGAAAATGCATATTTTAATGCTTAATTCAAGCTCTTCTCAATAATTTGCATATTAAAATTTACTAGTTACTTATTTTTTTAATGATCGATCACTTTTATATACTAGATATTGTATAAATTTCAATAGACTACATAGTGAAAGGAACAACTTTTAGATGACAACAATGTTTTCAAATCCGAATCCGTATCTACGTGCTAATCGATTATCACGCTTCTTTCACAGGTACAGAACTTGTGTATTCAGATAAACTTTACTATTACCCTACTTTTCACAAATCTAGTTGGCTCTCAGAATTGCTCTCAAAAAGTCACCAACAACAAACACTTCATCTATCGGATCTGTATGATCTATTACCGCATATGGAATCAACAAAACTTACTGATCAAATGGAAGCTAATTGGCTCGACGAATTGAACCGGTACAAACAAAAACAGAAACAACCGAGTCTCCTTCGTGCCACATTACGTACAGTCGGATGGAAACCACTTTTAGTTGGGCTTCTTCTCATTCCTATCGTGAGTACAATCTTAACTGCTATCTAATTTTATAAGAAATATTCTAGGAACTTTCCAAAATCGCTCAACCGATTGTGCTTATCTTTTTAATGAATTTCTTTGAGTCGTGTTCGACGATGCCTATTTGGGGCGCATGGCTCCTCACTGCTGCAACCATTCTAGCGTCTCTTTGTACCAGTCTTATCTACAATCCCGTAAGTGATCATATTTGAAATGATGGGTTCTATCGGAAAAAAAATTGAATTATTTAGTACTTCTATTGGATGCAAATTTTTGGGCTAAAGATGCGAGTTGCCTACAGTGGTCTTATCTATCGTAAAGTGAGAATGCAATTGTTTCTAGAGAGATTATCTGTTATTTTTAATCGATTATTTTAGCTGCTACGCCTATCAAGCGATTCCATGAATAAGATAAGTCCTGGTAAAATCACTAACTTATTGTCAAATGATGCTAGTCAAATCGAATTAGTTCTACAGTTCATTAATAATTTGTGGGTAGGAATCATTTATTTATTTATTGATTAAAAACAAATTTCAAATATTTTCTTTCTTGAGATTGCTCCTCTTGAAATAATAATTGTGATTATCATTTTCTGGCAATTCGTCAAGTATATTGCCTTTATAGCGGTTGGCTATACACTGCTGTTATTATCTATTCAACTTGGTTTTGGACGCTTCTTTCTACATTTAAGGTAAAACGTCTGTTTTAAGATTTTACACATTATGTCATTAACTGATTTCTAATTGATTGAATCCTTAGGGGCAAAATTATGCAAGTGACTGATGAACGCGTCAAAATGATGTCAGAGACTATTCAATCAATGAGCATTGTGAAGATGTATTGTTGGGAGTCGGCCTTTGCAAAGAAAATTCTTTCAGTTAGAAGGTGAGCTGCTCCTGTTCATCAACAATACTTGCATCGTTAATCACAAGCCCTGGATTTTGCCAATATTTCACGCATACTAGTTCATTATTTTGCCATATGCAATATAATAGGTTAATTTAGGATGCACAATTTTCAATAATAACGATGATCTCGAATTTTTACTAACGCTCGTTTCAATTCTTAAACAATTCTTTCTCTTCATGTCAATTCACTTCAGTTAGTAACATTCACGAACTCATCACAAACATAGAAAACTAATAGACTAATATAGGGGCTATCAATCAGTCAAAAACTCGTATACATCTTGAACTAGTGAATTGCATTGCATGTTAAAAATTTATGGGGATTACTAAAGATAATAAAAATACTAGCATTTTGTAGAAGATTTTAGGCTAAATCTGTTTCTAAAAAATATTTTCTTTAATACAATGAAACAAACATGAAATAGTTCTGGAATACAAAGGCCTCATTCTTTATAGCACATCCGTTCTCTTTTTTTATTCTACTACATAACTGAAACTAATATAGGATGATTTAATTTTGATAGGCGTGAAATCATTCAATATGCGTTCTCTTTGGTACTTGAATGCATTCAAACATTCTTCGCGAGTACTTATACGGACGTGGCATTTTTCATTATGTACACAGCAATGTGGTCGCTCAACATTCGATTCAACACCCGGTTTTTTGCCATAGCTGCTGGTTTACTTGGCTTCATGCGGTTGTCTATTATCGAATTCGTCTATTATGCCATTCGCTACTTTGTATTTTATATGGCTGCACAAAAACGAATTCAAGTCAGTCTATCAATATTTTAATATATTTTCATTCTGAAGAAAAATCCTTTGAAATAGGCGTTCCTTTTACTCAGTGAATCTGAACGCGACAATCGATTGATGTCAATATGCGCTACCGATCTCTTTACTCAACTCTATGGCACAAAAGGAGAAGCTTTGCCAGAACCAGCGAAAGTTCCAAGTAAAGGACTGGGCCTGCAGTGTAATTTGAAACGTGCAACATGGAAAAAAGTAAGATATCGTCCGAATTAATATTGCAGAAGTTCTTACTTTTCATAATCAAAATTTTCATATTTTGTTCAGGATGATTTTTTTCAACTACGAAATATTGCATTTGATGCTAAACCAGGTGATTTAATCTGTGTGATTGGAGCAGTTGGAAGTGGAAAGGTAAAAAGTACACTGAAAATATCAACGCGTTTTGTGTGTTTGTTTTGTTATAAGAGCTCATTTTTGCAAACGCTCTCAGGTGAAATTCCTTATTTCGATGGAAAAGTTCGATTGTACGGTTCATTTTGCTACGTACCACAAGAACCATGTAAATCTTTTTTGTTTTGAAGTTGATACTAGATACGAATGATAATATATTTATTTTGTACTAGGGATCTTCTCCTCAAGTATCTTGAATAATATTCTTTTCGGCAAAGAATACAATCGACATCTATTCCAACGTGTCGTATATGCAGCTGCCCTGGAATCGGTACGCAGCAGATTTTTAATTGTTCCTAATAATTTTTCAATAGTATATTTTCATTGTATCAATAGGATTTAAACCAGTTACCGCATGGGCGAAATACGATTGTTGGTGACCAAGGATTCACCTTATCTGGAGTAAGCTGAATCATTTCGATAATATCATGATACAACATGCTTGATCTATACAGGGACAAAAGGCACGGATAAATCTGGCACGAGCACTTTATCGTGATGCTGATATCTACTTGTTGGATGATCCTCTTTCAGCTTTAGACGCACAAGTATCCAAGCATCTTTTTGAAAAGTATGTTCAGTGATGATACGATTTTCTACGAGAAAGAAAAAGAATGAAATTCATACAATTCAACTTTTTAATATTATCTTTCGGTGGATAGTAGTAGTTACTTTTATTCTTATTAGGAAAATCATGTGATTTTTCTCCCAGCAGATTTTAATCGATCGTGACTACTAAAAGTCAACCAAAATCGGTATATTTATATCCATCGTTGCTTGAAAATGTGATTCGGAATTGAAAGATCATTATTTAGAAAAGACGAAATAACTGGCTAGTATCATACTCAAAAAGTAGTAGTTCTCTGTATTTCTCCTTGTAAAATAGTCCTTCTGATGATCAATTATGAGCCTAATTCAGATTAGTAAACAGAATTTCATAAAAAAAACAGTGATAGTTAAAGAGTACGATGAATAAATAGAAAAATAATAACGATAAAAAAGGTTTGCAGCTAACAGTTCTACAAATAAACTTTCAGAATTCTTATGAAAAACTATTTTGGCCGTTTTTAACATAATATTTACACTTTCGTCAATGAATCGAAATATAAAACAGTCGTACAAGGGACTACAGCTACGAAGTATAGCTCTTTGCACCATACTGTTTACGCAGTACGTGATGTACTGATGAAGGAACTAAACACGTATATATACAAGCTATTTACGATTCGGATACAAAGATTATACTCATTTTTCAAATAGAACTATCAAAGGTTACCTGCGCAATAAGATATGTATTCTCGCCACACATCAAGTTCAATTCTTACAAGAGGCTACCAAAATTATTGTACTTAAATACGTATGTAAAGATCCAACATGGCTTAGAACGTCATTGTTGTCTTTGATTTTTAATACTGATTTCCATTTAATATATATGAATAATAGGGTGAAACGATAGAAATGGGCACATACAACAAGCTACTCGCCACATCAACATCTTTCAGTCGTTTAATCGATGATATACATCAAAATCAGGAAGAAAAGCAACAAGAATTTATTGCTCGAAGCAGACGACAATCCATGCTTGGTACACAATCTTCGGAAAAAGATGAAGAAGAAATGTTGTCACCAGTGGAGAATGATGAACTAATAAAAGAAGGCAGTGTTAAATGGACTGTTTATACTGATTATTTGCGGGCAGGCATTGGACTTTTCCTTGGTTTTCTCCTTGCTATAGGAGTTTTTTCAGCACATCAAGGAGTGTCAATTTTCAGTAATTGGTGGCTAGCTAAATGGAGTGATGAAGAAACATATCGATATTATACTTTCAACAACTGTACGACGATGAACGCGATGAATAATGAAATCTTGAATATGACTGATGCCGAATGGAATAAACACCGAAATCAACGATTCATTATCTATTGTGGTATGTTTACTATTTATCTACTAATTACTCTCTAATAAACATTATTTGAAATAAACTTCTAGCTATTCTATTCGTTGTGGCATTGATCACGTTATTACGCGTTGTTGCTACAAAATTTATGTGTTTAAACGCTGGAAGAGTACTCCACGACAAGTATTCATCTTCAATATGTATTCACTAGTGTTTAATAATTTTTGTTTTCTACGTATAGAATGTTGCAAAGAATCATTCGTTGTCCCATAAATTTTTTTGATATGAATCCCCTTGGTATGTAAAACATGAAAATACATAACAGAAATAGAGAACTATAAAAATATCAAATGCTATTAATTGTAGGTCGAATCTTCAATCGTTTCACGAAAGATGTAATGATCATGGATGATTCTTTACCATCTTACTTTTTCGATTGCCTTCAAGTAAATAGTTTGTTAAACATAGTTGAACTCTTCGAGTACTTCTAAACTTTGTTTTGAAGGGTTTTTTTCAAATATTGGGCACCGTAGCTCTTGTCGGATGGTTGAATCCGTGGTCTCTCATTCCAACAGCAATCGCAGCAGCTTGTTTACTATTTGTTCGCTATCGTTTTGCTCAGTGTTCTCGGGATTTGAAGCGGCTTGAAGGTGTTACACGTAGTCCAGTTTATTCTCATTTGGTATCGACAACAAAAGGACTAAAAATAATTCGATCCTATCATGCTGAATACTTGAGCTCTGAAATCTTCTTCCACCATCTCGATGTTAACACCCGTGCTAACTATTTACTTATTACAGTTAATCGTTGGTCTGCCTTTCGTTTCGATTGGATTGCACTCGGTTTTATTGCATTAGTCACCATGTTGGCTGTGATTCTACGCATGACTCGGAATAGCTTTTCATCAGCAGACATTGCCCTTACACTTTCATATAGTCTTAATCTTATGAGTCTTCTACAATGGACTATCAAGTAAAAATTCTACAAATAATTTTTAAGAAATGTTTTCTTTTAACGAAAATATTTCTTTTTAATAGGCAGTCAGTGAATTTGGAGACTCAAATGACAGCTGTTGAAAGGGTACTCGAATATTGTAATCTCGAACAGGAACCACCTGCAGAGGTGCCAGTAGATCAGCGTCCACCGTCAGATTGGCCAAGACATGGTCGCATCGTGTTTGATGATGTTTCAATGAGTCAAACATTTGATACAAAGGCACCGCTTATTTTAAGTCATCTTTCGTTCACCATTGAGGCTGCTGAAAAGATCGGCATTGTTGGAAGAACAGGTGCTGGGAAAAGTTCACTTATTCAAACACTTTTTCGTATGAACACGTTGCTCGATGGCGAAATTAAAATTGATGATATCAATATAGCAACTATTGGCTTGAACGATTTGCGACGTCAAATTTCGATTATTCCACAGAATCCTTTTCTCTTCACTGGTACTATGCGTAGTAATCTCGATCAATTTGATGAATTCGCTGATACTGAAATATGGGATGCGCTTGAACAGGTTATATTTCTTAGACTCTAGAGTGACTCAATGTGTGCTAAAGTTTTTCTTTCATTCTCATAGGTACAATTGAAAAAATTCGTAGCGGAAAATTTACAGGACGGGCTTCATTCCATAATGACCGAGAGTGGATCTAATTTGAGCGTTGGCCAAAAGCAATTGATGTGTTTGGCACGTGCAATACTTCGAAAGAGTAAAATACTTCTTGTTGATGAGGCCACTGCTAATGTTGACATGGCGTAAGTAATCAAAGTTTATTAATTCACTTTAAATAATATTATCAAGTAAATCTTTTTTCTCTACAGTACAGACAAGCTCATACAAATGGCCATTCGTAGTAACTTCAAAGATTGTACAGTACTCACAGTAGCACATCGTCTACGTACTATAATCGACAGTGATCGTGTTATGGTAAAAAAAACATGATATTGCAAAATCTCGATAAGAACCAATAGATTTTTGATAGAAAAATTTTCTGATATTCTATAATCGATTCAAACCAATGCCCACTTTTAGAAAATGAAGGATAGTATTCTACCAGAAAAATAGTTTCGACAAACACAAGCCTATACGAATTTCAAATAGTAGTAAAATGAAAGTTTCGTTATATTCTGCATTTATATACGAGTCTGCTATTCATTAATAAATGAAAAGATTTTTCACTACAAGTACATTACTGATGTAAAATGAGTCTTTAATTATTTCTGTTAGAATCTAATTGTTCTCTCGTTGATATTTATTTATTGAGATATTTCTACAAAATTTGAAAATTCACATCAAGGTTTAATAAATACTCAGTTTATTTCTGTTTATCGTTATAGGTACTTCAAAATGGTAAATTATTGGAATTCGACAGACCTTATCATCTAATCCGCAATCCTTACTCTCACTTCACTTCATTGGTTGAGCAGACAGGATCTGGCGAGGCAGAACATCTTCGAAAAATGGCAGAAAATAGTTTCAGTGACGATATCGAAATTGAAACAAATGATTCGGATACAACCCATTTGTGAGGACTGATCACTAATCTCTTTTCGTTTTATCCTCTAAATATACCTCTATTTTTAATATTCATCTATGCTGATTTCACGGATTTGGATCATATCTATAGTACACAGAAAAACTAATTAGATAGAACCTTTAAAGTAAAATTTGTCAATATTACACGATTTTCAGTATGTTTCACTGGCAAACTGTATTTCAGAACTTGAGGGCGTGGGTATAGCTAGGTAGGGACAAGTAAAACTAACAAACTGTATACATACTAACAGAATTTACAATCTTTTTTGAATGTTGAGTAACCATTGCTATAGTTTCAATCTTTATCCAGAGAATAAAAGTGAAGAACTGGATAAACTATAGAAACAACGATTTTCTTCATCTTTCAACAGAGGAAGTCATCTTCTGGTGACATGAATCCATAAAATTCATTCATCTAGAATTAGCCATGGTAATATTGTGTTGATTCTATGTCCATGTTTGCATCAAACTCTATTAGATAAAGTTCTATTTTTTAAATAGCAACCGCAACATTGATGATGGCAGTTATCAATTTCTCATTGATCTCATGCATGGTTTTCATTGTAACGCTTTCATATGTATACTTGAATCAGACAGAAGTATTCTGATGAGATAAATTTACATGCAGCAGCTCATATGAAGTCATCGAGCGATGACTATAATCAAATTGTTGGACCAAGTGTTTTGCATGTATCAATCATATTGAAACTTTTAGAATACTGACTCAATATTGCACATCGAATCTTTCGATCCTGTATCAGAAAATCGTCCCTTACCAACGACACTTTTAGATTTGATACAAAATTTATATCAATTCTGTTATGGAGAACAAAGAGACCAATATTGGTATCTAGTTCATTTAACTATTAAGAATAGAACATAATAATAATAAATAGCAGTCAAAGAAACAAAGCAAGAATCATACACTCTTTGCGAAAGGCCATGTATATTTAGATATCAATACAGCGCGATGATACATCGTAAAAAGTCAAAGAAAGGAACAAGAAAATAGAACAACTAAAATACTTTTAATACATCTCAAATTCTGCCAGTAGTTGAGAATACTAAAATATTGGCTAAACAAGCCTGAGTGTGTCTGACATTCCTATTCATTAGTACTAGAATGAATAATATACAGTCAGTTTATGAACTCGTACAGATGTATCACTGTTTTCGAAAGAACAAGATATTTTGTTAGTAATTTTCATTTCATTGAAAATAAAAACATATACCACTGGCAAATGATCTAAGCACGAATTACTAGATAGAGCAATAATCGTGCTCTCAACATCTCGCTTCTTTTATTTCAATGCTTTGTTTCATTGTCCTTTTTTCATTGTCCTTTTTTTTAGATATGAAGAGAATTTCAAATCCATGCATCTAAGCAAGAGACTACGGTCGCCAAGGTATTTGAAACAATCTTACTAAATTTTTCCAACCCAACTACTTCTTCAAAGTAACTCCATCAGTACTAGCAAGATCGGCAAAATGATTGAAGAGATCCCATCCATACTTATTGAAGATATGTGTTTCAAGATTCCATGCAGCGCCTGCGAAGTGTACAGCGAAATCTCCGTATTCGTAGTGCGTCGTCAAATAATTAGCTATCATATAGCTGTTAAAAGCACATAGGGGTAAAATTAGAACGCGTCTGGATATGTTCACATCAGTTTTAATAAGGGAAGCCAGTTGTCTTTGTTCATGACTGTGTGATGTTGCCATCAATTTCCATTTTTCAAATATTTCGCGACCTGAAGGACTATTTCGCCAGAAAAAAATTCCAGCATTTATTCCAAGTTTATCAGCAGTAATCACAATATCGATATGATCATTTCTCGGTATGAATGTTTCTAAACGTCGCTCGAAATTCATTATCAATAAATCTGAATCAATCCAGAGAAGCCAATCAGAATAATTCAGGTGTTTTATCAAAACATCAACTTTTGCCCATACTTTTGTGTACTCTTTTAAAGCTAAATTCAAAGTAATATTGTCGTCTCGAATAAGTGAATAATTATGGCGATGGGCGTATGACGCAAGATTTCTTCGATTTTTCGGTCCTGTAATCCATATTTTAGACCTTCTGTCATTATCAGACATAGTAGAAGGATATAAATGGAAGGTAACGATGCTAATCTTAACATTTCCTTTGGTAATACTTTCTAATGGAAAACATTCTCTTATGAGAGGGCTAAGAATATTGAGCAAATGAAATTTCCAAATAATCACGCCCGTAGTCAAAAATATGCAAATCACCTTAAAAGGAAACCGTCGAGTATATTGCCGATTAGTTCTAGATAACAGTGACTGAAATAGGAAATAACGAGGTATAATTTTCATTATTCAGCTATAAGCATGAAACATAATCACTAGATGCTTCGATCTGAAGAAGTGACTTTTCAATTGTTTACGGTGACGTTGTAGTAGGTTTAACCTGATGGTTGTTCCAAACACATAACATAATTGATTATAATGGCAATGATACCATTTGATTCATCTTCACATCGACGATACTTTACGGGCAGATATGTCTCTCTAAGAAAAATATGGTGATTATTGTACAAATGCTTTATTAGATCACAAGTTTCTCATAAATTTTGCTTCACTGATACGCTCTTTCTCCATTTACATACATAATAGACTCAATTAATATGCGCGAACAGTGCAGATTGGTTAAAGTATCACAGTGAAATGATTTTAAAAGATTTGCAGTTGGTAAATAATGGCACCATATACTATAATTTGCGTTCTATTATTTACAATGAGTGATATTTTTGTCTTTAGGTTTCTGAATGAAAGCAATAGTACAGTAGTATCGCTTCTATATAAACTAGTTACTATTTGCTAAATATAAGTTTAAGAGTTTTGATTTGTGTAATTGGTACTCTACGTGAACTTGAAAGTTGTTTATCTTGTTGGAAAACAAAATTCAAAAACGTTGCGCTATCTTAACAGGTTAATTAATTGAAACAATAAGAGCTTATAAAAAGTGTTTCAGAGCACATTAAGGTACTTGCGAGTAGTCAAAAAGATTATTTTCTTAATAGAAATGTAAGAGGATATATGTAGTAGCAATTTTTTGGTTTCTTATTTTGGGAGACTTTTATTTTCGTAACATGGGCCTATAAGCTGTTCAAAACAAAAATTAGCGAGAATTTTGTTGACAAGGCGTGACAACATAATGTATTTTAAAGCTTACTGTGAATGCGTACATGTGATCGTTGACAGTGAAATAGAAAACAAATGAATTTTTTTTTGAAAAAATAATGAATTCTTTTCGCCATTTTTTTGTAAGCAAACATCTTGATTCCTTATAAAGCACCAGCAAACGTGACTGTCATTCAAGGCTTTCTTTGTTTATTTATATCTGATTCATAAAGGTATGAATAAACAGTAATTTTCTCACTGAGTTTTATTCAATCTGTGATCAATGTAAATAAAACATATGTTACACTAAATCTGCTTGCCATTTTTAAGTGGCATCTTGAGTGTTCCGATGATACCATTTAAAGAAAATGATTGAAGGTGTCTTGTATTTTTATTCATCTGCATTTTCCATGCAGAAAAAGCATTCATATAGCGAAACAAACATGCATTGGCAAAAAGATCTCTTTCTATATTTAGTTGTTCATTATTACTTTATCTTTAAATCATTTGAATGTAACTCTTTCATTGCATTCTAAGAATTCGATCGTAAATAACTGAATTTTCATTTAATGTTGTTTGTTGAGAAATCAAAATAAATGCATATAGATATGAAAAACTAAAGATTTTGATGAACACACTGGCCCCATCCTAGTGAAGTCAACAAGTGAGGTAGAGGGACATGAACGTCAGCAAACTAATAATATTTTTCGACTACCAATGCTCTTCAAACTATGTCTAATTTGTTCCTGTCACTTTAAGAGTTACAGATTTGAATAAAACATCCTTACTATTTCCATTGGGGAGTCTATTATTAAAAATTTTTGTTCCAAATTTGGTAGTAACTAATCCTTAGAGAAAACCTATTTATGTTTTAAAATTTTTCTTATAATTTAATTTTCATCAACTCTACAAGAATATAAGCGAGAGGTTACATATACTCAACATCTATTTAAAAGCTTTGATAGAAAATTTTTCCTCGGTTTATACTCCGTGGTCTATTATCTTAGTAATGCAGTGTCACAACAGTCGAATTCAGGAAAAAACATAGTAAAATCTGTTGTAATAGGTTTTTGGCAATAAGTCAGTATGACTTTGCAAGTTTTACATCTGAAATATTATCAAATTTAGCAGCAACTAACATTTTTCTGTTTCTCACAATAAATTCTAAATATATTCAATGTTCAATATTTAAGGACATAGTTTTTGTCCAGCCATCAGTTGGTCGATTATACAACTCATTACTATTTAGAGCATTGTGTTTCAATTCAGATTACTGATCTATTTCCGGACTTGAATTGATGAATGACAGAATTTAGAATAGTATGGATTTAAGTCCTATCGATCTCGACCTCTTTACACTAATAATCATATTCCCAGTTGTTAGATGTGATTACGCTATGTAAAAATCTTTCATAGTTCAGAAAATTGTCAAAGTTAGTTTTTTCAGTGCATATTGTAATATTGTTGTACATCAATAATAAATAGTTTTGAAATAGCCACGTCAACCTCAGGATTTCGACTTTGGTTATCGGAAAATATCGGATTGAAATGATAATTCGATAAGATTCTGTTAGATGACTTTGATGTAAGTTAAAACGAATGTAAAACTTTCTTTCAATTCACAAGGAATCAGACGAAATAAGGCAGAAAACTGAATAGTTAATTGATTTTCAATAAATAACATTGCCTGCAACTTATTGGTTATATTGTTTGCATTTGTCAATATCTAGAATCTAAAAGTTGCAAAGTCAATAAAATGAAGCATATGGTACAGGAAATTATTGACATGTATGAGTATTCACAAAGAAAATATAATTCTGATGTATATTGTGAGTATTGACGAAAAACAGCTAGTCATAATTATTAGTCATATACTATCTTGTGATTCTAACATGTGATTCGCTAATGATAACCATATCTAAATGCATTTATGAGTCATTTATCTAGCAAAAAAAGATAGTAGATGTTAGAATAAATATAAAATGTCACTTGCCAGTAAACTAATTCACTAATTCTATTTTCTTAGAAGTTATTGTTACATTTTATTTAAAATTTAAATGGCTGATCGCATAGTTGAACTTATTTTCAATATTGCTTTATGGACGGTTCAAGGTATATGTATCATTTATGAAGCCAAACAGAGAGCCAAATCAGAATCAGAATCATCAAATCACAATCGATCTAAAAGATCATTATCTCAACTATCATCAATCAGTCCATATCCACGCGCAGTGCTTACTGCATCGAGTTCAATCAATTTTGGTAACGATTGTGAACGTCTTGTAAACATAGCGTTTCAAACGAGTCAAACATTTCCTACAATGATGAGTACATGTGCTGATATCGACCAATATTTATCTAAAGAACTTAAGAAGCACTATCTTGATGAATGTTTTCATGTTATTATTGGTGAAAATCATGCATTCGGCTTTTCTGTTGATGATGGTCAACATTTTGCAGAAATCGAGCAAGACCGATATCGAGTATTAATTTTCTCCAGTAAACAAGATCTCAACACAAAATTAGATACACATGATGCAAATAGTCATATGGTACTCAAATGGCAATAGATTCATCTAGATTTCGACTTTAAAACTTATGTATTTTCTCTATCTAAAAGATGCTACATTTCATAGCTACAATGTATCATAGGAATAAATGTCAAAGAATCAAATTTTCCGTCTTTTAGTTATAGAAAATCTCGTAAAATAATGAAACAGCAAACCAGTATATTTAATATCTCTGAGACTCATGTTAAATAAAAAAACGTTTTTAGATTTAATCGAATACATGATTCTTATTAATGGATACTAAAGTTGAATCTTGTATCGTAAGGTTCAAGCAGCTATTGTCGACAAGGTGCTTTCTTACACAGATAATTCCCAATGTTTATTACTCTATAGTTCAAATGATTCAAGTTTATGGATGTGATATTCATCGGATACAAGATAAATTTCTTGTCGAAATACTGTCATTCACACAATATTAAGATAATAGCAGTAAAACGATAAATAAAAACATGTTATAAAAGTATGAGATAGTAGCATTTAGCATATATTCTTGTCTTGTTATACAACTTAAAATACTCGTGGATATATTAATTGGTGAATTTTTTGGTAGATCTATAGTCGAATTGGTTAGTGTGGGTATTGGAGCACTAGTAAGATCACATAGAAGTCAAAGTAGGTCGAATAATCTGATTTCATCAATCCGACAATAAACTAAAGCACCAGTTATATTCGTACTCCAACATGAACACAGCACTAATTGTAAACCAAATTTCATAGTTATTCGTCTAACTTAGATAATTCACTTCTTATTCAATTTAAAGATAGATCCATTTTCAATAACTTGTAACCGTTTCAAAAGTTTATTTAACATGTAAATATAGGCATGCAAGTCTTGGAGGAAAAGAAAACAAGTAATAACAGAAATAATAACAACAAAAAGAAAACGAGAAAAAAAATAAACAACGAAATCTATGGTGTTATTAGCTCTAAAGCCAAAATACAGAGTATGTGAAATTTTCTCCTTTTTTTGGTAACAAACACCAACACACAAGTAACTGCTGTTGCCTGAGACGACTAGATCAAAGAAACAAAAGAACCAGAGTAAACAAAACAAAAAAACAAAAAAAAGCACAACTGTTACATGCGCCCTTTTTTAGTCTATTTTAAATTTTCTTTTCTAAATTGTTGTTAAGACTGTTGTTTGATTAAATGGAATTTTTAAATTTAATCCTTCGTTTTTATTACTTGACATAGGTGATAATAGAAGAGGATTGAGCAAATTTTTTATCGTATCACGTCGTTCACGTTCTGTTATTTGTTGGGATTTTCTTTGTTGTTCATTATTGTTATTAATATTTGATAGCAAACGTGTCTTATATGTATTCAATAATTCAACATTTAACTGTGGAATTGTTTGATATAGAACAATATCAAGTTCTGTTTGATATTGATTATGCCATAATTCATAAATATGACCAATTAATGATATTAGATTTGTATTAACACCCTCGTTTTCATTATGACGTTCAAGTCCTCTAAGTAAACATTGAAAAAGAAATTTAATATCAATGAATGATGATGAATTGACATGTTTATCAATGATATCGGTATAAAGTTTAGTTAATGGAAGAATGATTGGTAGAAATCGATTAACACAATAAGCATCAGGAAAAGTCAAACATTCGAATAATGTCTTTATAACATATGATAACAGACGTAGAGCCAGTGTTGAATCTAAATAAATAGATATACAAGTGAACGAGAAACTTATTTTATTATCAAGAATTATTCAAAGTCTAATTAACCGTGATATATCTAGAGATTAACTTGAAATTTAAGACGACTGAGCTTTTCATATTAACAATTGTATTTCTTATAGTTAAAATGTGTTATCTCTTGTTTCAATTAAAATCTAGTTGATATTTATATTTATCTAAGCCTGCACTGGGAAAAAAAATAGCACCATACGGAACCATTTTTGAAACGAATTCTAAACCCTCAAAAAAGTTTCGTAAAAGCCCAAGATAGTCTCAAAATTATTATCAAGAGTCCAGGAAACTTTTTCGAAGGTTTTGTGGAAAACCTACGAGACCTAAAAAAAGGTTCAGAATTCGTTTCAAATCTCGAAACCCTTTTTAAGTTTCGTAGTGTCTGCGAAACCACTTTAAAGTTCAGTGAGAAAATTCGAAAATTTCCTGGTTCCGTGTGGTGCTATTTTTTTTTCAGTGTGGAGAACATAGCCTGGAGTGTTACACTAAACAAATTTCAGGATTTAGTTGTTGCCATTTTGTCTTTTTTAATAATTCTAAGGACTTCTGTGACTTTCTACTCGAAAATATTTGCTTTTCTTTAGTGGAAAAAAAGGAAATTTATTTCTATGTTTATACGACTTTCATTGCACATCGTTGAGTTCTCTATGGGTCTTCATTGTAAACATTCAAGTTTTTTGTTGGTTTCAAAAGAGCAGTTTAAAATGTATGACATAACAGTCTTTTTTAGGGTCAAAGTTTATTTTCACTATCGTAGCAACCAGTATTTATACTGAAAAGGTAAGATTTCAACACAAAAAGAAAAAATCTTTGTTATGACCAGCATCTTGAATCGTTTTTTTTTCAAACGAGAAATAACACATAGATTTTAGATTCCTAAATGAACTAGTTTATATTGAATATCTGAGACAAAAACTCTATAGGATTAAGATAAAAATTTTTATACGATTTTGATAAATTTGATCTAAGATTGATTTAAGATTGTAGTAACCTTAGTACATCTATTAAATACGCAAAAAATACAGTAATATAAATCTTTTTTTTTGTATGCAAAAATTTAATAGAGAGATAGTTATTATCATATGTACTTCATCGTGTATCACTTAACAGTAACTTACTTTGTCGAGACATTTTAATCATGAAATTGAATAGATCACTGTAATCCATTTTTTCTTGTGTACCATTTAACAATTTATTATTAATACCATAACTTGTTGTTTGCTCATCCCATTCATCAATTTGATCTGTATCACCACTAGTACCATTTGTTTCTTCACCCATACTTTCACTATGAGCATGTCCATTCATTGTTTTGTTCTTCTTTTTATTAGTTCCACTTGATGTTGAATTTGTTTGACCACCAGTTGTTGTTGCTGTTTTATAAATAAAATATCGTATAATATCAACAAAATCATGTGTTAATAAAACGCAAACACATTCTTCAATAACTTCATCTGAACATTCGCCGTCTTGGTAATTAATTGTTGTGGTTAATAAAGAATTCCACATGGTTGTTAAACTTTGTTGAATGTAAGGTAGAAAAATATCAAGAAATGTAAGAAATAATTCATTTATTATTTCTTTATCTAATGTTATTAATGGGCAATAATGTTCAACAAATGATCGACAAAAATGTCTTAAAACAATACGAAGACGAAATGACGGAAGAGTTTTTAAATTCTGAAAAAGAACTTTTTGTAAAAATGTTGTTATAAAATAATTATCATCGGTTAATTTTAAATAATATAAATCAGCATCATGAGCAAAATACATGCCATTGATTTGATAACATATATCGAATAGACGATGAAGATAATCTCGAAGACGTTGGTCATCAACGATACCAACACCAGATATTGTTTGAAAACGAACAAAACTTACCGGAAGACTTGACGGTGTTGTACTAAATAAAAGTAAACATCAATTACAAGACGAAAACGTTAAATAAGAAACAAAAACTATCGCTTACGTTGATGTAATTGTTGCTTTAGCCATATTATTACTCTCATAAGTTCCGAGATATAATTGTTTTTCTGTGTCACTATATGTTAAATTGTTTTTTAACATATCATAGAAAGGATTTATTTGTCGATCATATAGTTGATTACAATATTGCGTTACTTTAAGTATATGATCAAATAAAAATGGTCGTAGACAAACAGCGATTTTTGAGCGCATAAGAGGGTTTAATTGTTGTTGTTGTTGTTGTTGTTGTTTTGAATAACGTATTAGTAAACATAAACAATGTAATGCAAGCATTAAATTTCGGCGTCGATAACGTACTACATTCATATCAACTGTTCCATTTGAACATAAATCAAGATATTGTATAAATGGTACTAATGAATCCACATTTAATGACGTTAGAAATGTTTCATAAATAGGTTTAATAAGTTCATAGAATGCCTCGAATTGAGTTTGATCATTACTATGAATTAATTTATAATAGAGTAGTGTCTGAGCTGCATCCAATAATTTTAATGCTGGGCATGATGATTCATCGATTGTTATTGATAAGGAAGTTTTAGTTAGTTGAAATTCATCTTTATAAAGTTGACAAATAAATGGAAATAATTCAGAATAGTAATCAATCATTTTAACAGTAAAATTTTTGCATAAATAGAGGAAAGCATTTGCTGCTTGAGTTTGCATTACTTCACATTCGTGAATACTTGAACCGACTTGAAAAAAGGAAAATAAAAACAAAACGTTTCGGTTTTTACCATTAGAAAATAAATCTTATTTCTTACCAATAGATTGTTGCTGATATAATTGAAATGTAGTTAGAAGACGTTGAATTATTTGAATAGATAAAGATGGATCATGTTTAGTAATAAAAAACATAACAGAAAGTAAATTTAATACATGTCCATGTATATGTTCACTTAGATTAGGTGTAAACTGTAATAGAAATCTTAATGTACGTAAGAATTGTTCTGTCATTGTTGATGTCATTAAAAGTGGTTCTATTCTTTGTTGAGATTTTATTATGGATGTTGAAGATGAAAATAATTCTTTACGAACAATAAATAAAACATGATCAATTAATAAATAAAATGCTTCCCATTCAATTATTAAATAGACTGATGATAATGATGTTTGAATTTGATTGTCAGTTTTATTTGGTGTACGTTGAACAATTGATTCAAGAAATGCAAGTAAACTTTGAAGAATCGACTTTAAACAAGACATATTTGTTTCGGTTACAACTGAACATTCTAAAATGAATCATAAAAGTAAATGTTTCTTTCAGTTCTAATCTATGAAACTTTGTTGGTTAAATTTGATTCATAAATCTAATTTGTTTTTATTCCTAACTGTTTTATTACTTTTTCTGTAAGACTACTGATAAATTTTTTTCTAGCGTTTTACTAAAAGATCAACAATAATAAAAAATACTACACAGTTTTATTGAAATTCGAACTGAAAAATCGATTTTTTGAGTAAATTAATATTTATTTTAATTGAAACGTTTTCGACATTTATTAGTGTTTTTTCTACAAAAAATATTTTTTAGAATACTAGTAAGTATTTTCAAAGAAGTATCCATTTTCAGATAAATAAAAAATGAATAGAAGAAAATCAGTATGAATATTCACTACGTAAATTTCATCTAAATGAAACGCTTGTTTTGATTTGTGTCTCAAAAGAAAAATAAATGTATGATAAGCTGATATCTCGATAAGAATACATTTCTTATTCTTCTTCTAGCTGATACTATGGAACCATGTCTAGTGTCTAAGAGGCCTATATATGTATCCGTAGTAAAGCTATAACTCGGCTGATAAATATAGAAAAAAGTCAAAGTTTTTATTAATCATTATAACAAATCGACCGGCAGTTTTCTTAAGTTAAAAATATTTGAACGGTTTCGAAACTTATTAGATTTAATCAATGTAAAAAGCTGATAAGTTAATATTTTTTAATTACTTATTGCTATGCTTGTGACAGCTGGTACAGAGGAAATCTTGATTACATAGACACTTTTGAAACAGTTAGTCTACGTATGATAGTTAGCTTTCATTGAATGTAGTAATTATTTGCTTGAAACTATTTTTATTTAACTCATTCTGTCTTGAAAAATATACAAAAAATCAATCCATGCTGTAAGAGCTTTTTGAAAATCAGTTTGAATTATTTATGTGGATATTCTCCATATCGATACAGATTTTCTTTCTTTATAAAATTCTATGATAAACTATTTAGTCATCAAGACTATTCATATTTATGTCTCTTACCAGCAATAGTATCGGGAAAAAACATGCTAATAAATGATTTAATTAATTTCTGTAATTCTGTTCTATATTGTGAGAAAAATTTCCAATAAAATTGTTCTTCACTATCATATTCATATAAAGCATAAATAAAGCATTTTTGATTATGTTCGTATTGCTTTTTTAATATTTCATTACCACTATCAAGAAGTGTTATTGTTGATGATGATGGAAAATGTACTCGATGTAATGATTCTTTTAAATTTTGAACTAATTTTAAACAAAATTGTTCATTTGATAATAATGTTGGTTGTCGCATAATGAATGCATTTAATGCTTGATAAGAATTTAATGATAATAGATGAAATGGATGCTGATTCAAAAGAAGAAGGAATTGTAGAAATGAACGTGTTCGTTCATTAACAAACGTCAAAAATTGATCATCATCAATGGATTTTATTGCTAATTGTTGAAATAATTGTAATAAATAATTTGCTAGTTTAACAAGAAGTTGACCAAGCATTTTCAAACAATTTAAATGATCATTAGTAACGACTGTACGTAATTGTTCAATTGAATCCTAGAGTTTCAAAATAATACATAGCAAGTTATGAGAAAATTCATTCGATCAAATGACTTTATTGACTACATAATTATTTTTCAGAGGTAATTCTTTCTCGAATCAACCATTTATCCATAAATGAATGAATAAATTGATACTGAAAGTGAACATATTTAATTCTAATAGAATAATTTCTAAGTTCAAGAGATAGTCCTGTATTAATCGTTAGTCACAAATTGTTTGGTGGGTCAAGTAACAGCAGGAGGTTTCATACCATCTAATCTCAGATTAGCCTATCATATTGTTATTTCTTACGAAGGAAATACTACAACTAATAAATTCTTTTTCACTCTAAATTAAGTGTATTATATAGACTTAAATCAACTTTGATGAATATTTCAGACAATTCGAGGATTTAATTTTATCGATAGAAAGAAATTAGGCTAATATGAACATGCTTAAACCCATCTTGTGAAGCTTAGTAGAAAAATGTACTAGAGCTGTTTTTATTTTTTATTTTTGCTGTAAATAATAGGCAAGTGAATACTGGGTCGTCTAAATCACACTCATAGATCAGTACATTTCATGTTTTTAGTTCCCCACAGAAACAATTCAGAAAATGAGAATTTACGAAACATTTAGAGTTTCACCTACAAAAAAAATAGTCTCAAAACATTATTCTATAGATGCGATGATCAGATATATAGGATAGTGTCTCGATTTCAAATAGGTACACTAGCGTTTTTAGTTATTTTATGTGTCGAAGTGGCATTTAAAGTATTACCAACGGTCATTTTTGACAATATCAACTAGTTTAAATGACAAAATATCGTGTCTTTATCTATTTGTGAATTAGTTCAGGGCGCCATACTTTCGATACTATTCATCGGCTATGTCAGTTCATATACTGCACATAGTTTCTACTCATACGCAATTGATCTGTTTTAAGACTTTTCTCTTGAGATCTAGTAAAGCATTCACGAGAAAATTCAATTCTCCTTAGAAATCAATTGTCGACATAAGATTTTTTGATCCGTAAATCAGAATAGAAGAATAAGATTTTTTTGATATTTAGAATTGAATTCGAAATATTTTTAAGGATTTTTCAAATGTTTACTAAAAGAAAGAGACTATATATAATTCGAGACACTCTCCTAATCTCTAGAGAAAAATCTAATTAATTTTATTCAAATCTCAACAGAATAAAAATTTGAATATTTACCGTTGGACTAATTAATAACCGATAGAACATTCCCAATGTATTATCTCCAAGTAAATAGTCTAGAAAAAGTTTTTCTTGTTGACAATTTAATGCTGCTGATGGTGACAATGCAATTCGTTTATTTCTTTGTTGTTGTTGTTGTTGTAATTGTTTTTTAGCTAAACGTTTATTAACAAGACTAAGTAAACATTCGAATGATGCATGCCGTAATTTAACGGAATTGAGTTGAAAAAATTTTAAAAATAATTCACAAAGAAATAATTCATACTGTTCAAAATGATTATATTCTACCCATATAAGAAAACTATTCACAGCTAATAAGCACGTTTGTGTTAAACGTTCACGTTGATCATTTACAACTAATAAATCATTTGATATACGTATTAGACATGGTAAAATATCATTTAAACGTTTTTGCAATTGATTTAATAATTGTCGACGACGATGAATTTGTATTGATTGTGCATAGATTGTTACTTCTTCATTTAAGAAACGATAAACGAGTAAAATAAGTTCGAGTTGAGTAGAATTGTTATCTAAATTAAATTCAAAGGCAAAAAAAGAATTCAAAACCTAAATGAATAAGCAATCAAACCTTCAATGCGAGTAATTGATTGTGTCATAAGAACAACTTCATCTAATGCTGTATTGACTTTTTCAAAACAATCACGTTTTATTATTTCAACTAAACATTTAGCTAATGCATTACGAATATAAATCGGATCCATAAATGTTTGATTTAAACATGAACTTTTTATTAAAATGAATAATTGTTCTTTAACTAAATATCGTTCATCCTGTTTTAATAATGACCATTTATGTTTTACAATCGATTCAATTAAATGAATACCATAATGACGCAATAATGAATCATTATTTGTTTGTTGTTTCAATAATTCAAAGCCAATTGTTAGACATATTAATGGATGATTTTCTTTAAGATCTTCAAGAAAATTTAATGCATTTTGTTTTTCATTATTTGTTGTTGTTGGATTTAATGAACAAAGTACACCTGTTATTACACGTTGAAATAATTCATTTGTAAACGGCATCGTTTCCTGTGGCATCTTTTTTGGAGTCTAAAATAGAAAGATAAGATATCAAGTTTTTTTCTTGGTTGATCATGTTTGTTTTTGTTGTTACTTGTTCTCCAAAGAGATCATTGGAATTATTTGTTTTTGATAATTGATCGATCATAATTTCGAATTTGAATTATAGTAATATGTTGATTACGATGATTTAATTGTATTTTAAACCATTTGAAATCTAATTCAATCATATGGAGTTTTATTCATTCATCTTTGATTAGTTTTTTATCAATGCAATATTCTGAAATAAAAAGAGAAAATATTTTCGTCTTATATACGAGTTTTTCTTATGTTGACATCGATCTTGAGCAATACTGTCTTAGCGTACAAACATGATGCAATCATGAATTACATTTGACTGTGTTGCATAGTGTTATTGTTGATTTTTTCCTATTTATTTAATCAAAATAGAAGAATTAAAGAAAAAGGCTAAACACATGTGTTTAGCATGTTTATGTGAATGGAGTAGAAGAGAAAATGAATATTCGTATTAAGCATTGCTGAGCAAATAGAGGAAGAGAAGAAAAAAAACGAGACTATAAAAGATTGAAGAACAACGAGAACGCACAGATGTGTTCTAAGTTAAAGAACGAAAAGAGAAGGTCAACCAGCTGACTGTTTCAAACCAATAGTTACTAAGAACTAATCATTCGAACAGATATGAAGAGAAAGAAATGGTTCAATAAAAATACGTCCTTATGAACAAAATCGTACAATAAAAATACTAACCAATGAATACAGAAGAAGTTGATTTTATAAGAGTGACATCTATTCAAGTAATTTTTAGAAAAATTATTATTCAAATTAAGATTTATCTTTAAAAAGCTAAGTAATAAATGATTTGTACTAAAAAAGTATTAATAATATATATATTGCTATTTGGTAATAATAAACCAATTATATTGTAAGTCGACATAAAAACAAACAATTAATGAGTGTTTCGAAGTCGGCACAAAATATCTCAATATAGAAAACCACTTTTCAATGATCCATCACTTTTTTTAATTTATCTAAGAAATAAATATTCACAATCGCCTAGAACATAATGCCTGATGGGTGATATTATCTTTTGTGCAAAATTTATATTAATTAATCTTTAAATAATGTAATAAAAATAGAACACAAGAGAATGCAAAGCTATTCTCAGCGCCATATTAAGGAAACAAGTGTAGATACGTTTGATGATGATAAACCACCGCATCCTTTAAACACTACTTCATCTGAGATTAAACTTCGACGAACAAGTAAAAGAAAGTTTAGATAAAATTTAAATTAAATTCATGAATTTCTTTTTCTACATTTTGAAGATACAGATTCATTGAATTATCCAGTATTACATCGTGCTTTATCAACTGTTTCTGCAAATCAATCATTAGTATATAATCAACGTAATGCTTTAGCAAAAAATTTTCGCCGAATTTCAGTTAACGATGAAATTGTTACAATCGATCACACTGATGCCGATGCTTCATTTTTATTACCAAACCTTTATGAATTACCTGATGATATTCGTACTCGTGTCATGGATAGTCTTGTTGATACAACAACAATGGCAACATTGGAAGAATCAAGTACTAACTTTTTTTTATAGTTATTTTCAGGAAAATCTTCTTCTTTTGTTTTGTTTACAGAACGTCTCAATTGGTGGGTTAATAAGAAATTAACTTCTCCAAAATTGTATCCTGTCTTAACAAGTGGAGATGGAAACTGCTTATTACATGCTACATCACTTGGTAAAGAAATAAAGTCTTAGGAACAAATTATTTTTCTATAAAAAAAGAGATTAAGAATAAGATTGATGCGATAATGATTTGTTTGCTCACGAGTAAAAAGTTTCTTTTTCTAATTAACTAAGTCGTAGAAGAAGAAAAACTGAAATGGAATGCCTAAGTTCAATAGTTGAGTGCATCGTGTAACCAATCTAATATAATATATTGTTTTATGTTGTGAGTTTAAAACTGATGATAAAAATTTTAATTTTGATTCTTTAATACATTACTATACAGTTTGAATAAGACCTGGCAATATAAGATCCAATCATGTCTAAAATATATTTCAAATTTAGTGACTCATTCTAAACATATATAGAAAACTAAATTTATTAGAAAGCATTTAATTGAATTTGCTGTTGATGATTTTCATTAGAAGGCTATTCAAAAACTTCTAGTGCATAAAGATATTTTCGAAAATGAAAGCTTCAAGAAGAGACATGTTGTTCTCCGTTTTTATCAAGAAGCTAACGATAGATTAGATCTGATTCTCGATTAAATTCACATGAACATTGAATGAGAAAACTTTGAACTTTTACAAATACCCCATATAGACTCGATAATACAAAGTTTAAAACTAATAGAAACAAAATATCAAGTATTAAATCTCGATAATTAATAAAATTTTCATTATTTATTATATTAGCTATGTGGGGATTTCATGATCATTCGTTATCAATGCGTAAAGCATTGAATGAAACAATGATTACATCAAAACCAAATAATTCACTTTATCGACGCTGGCGTTGGGCTCAATCAGTACAAAATAAAAAAGTTAGAAATACATATATTCTATAATTAAAATCTCAAAATAATTTCATTTAGTATGGTCTTGTTTTTTCTGAACAAGAATGGACTGATGAATGGAAAAGTTTATTAAGATTATCATCTGCTGAACCACGTGTTTCACAAAAAACTTCGTCGAATCCAAACAATAGATTTACAAATTCAACTGCACCGACTGATGAGTATGTCACCAAACAAACAAAACACAACTGCATTCATTTTATTTCTAGAATGAGTCGTAATAAATCACCACAAACAGGAACATCCACAAGTGTTGGCGGTTCGACAAAATCTTCATCCCCATCTGCAAGACAATATTATGAAAGTTTAGAAGAATTTCATGTTTATGTATTAGCAAATAATATACGTCGTCCGATCATTATTTATTCAGATACAATATTACGAACAAATGATGGTGAACCTATTTCTCCAATTGAATTTGGGGGGATCTATTTACCATTAGGTATATTAAAATAAATCTTAGCTAATCATTTATTTAGTTTTTTTTTAATGTTTAAATAGAAATCCCACCTGAAAAATGTCATAGACAACCGGTAAACTAACTGAGATGGCTTTTTTGAGTATGATTCATATGGGTTCATGTAATTTAGGTATTTCTGGCGTTTGATGCTGCACATTTTTCAGCACTTGTACCTATGGAACAAAATTCGAAAGCAACATCAAAAGGTAAATACATCCTTTGTAGTATGCTAATTTTACGATAAAACCATTGACTTTTGCTTGTTTACATTAAAATGTATCGAGAAAGAGTCACGCGAAGGGGCATCAATTCTGGAAAAGCGTTAGAAGCTAAATTGAAACTATATGCATTGTGTACCGTTGAACGCTTTGATTACATGATCTGTTATATTTGTTTTATGAGTATATTAAGTCTCGAATAGTCTGTAAACAAGAAACAATCATAAAAATGTGACTATATCAGATTATTTCTTGTATGAGTGATGAAAAATACTAGGGGACAACCATTAGCGTAGAGTGTCCTTAATGATATTTAAGGTAATTTTATTTTTCTCTATTATTAGCGTCTCAGTTGAGATTGTCAAACCAAGCTATTTTTTAATCTTCATTCTAAATAAAATAATCATCGAACAATAGAGAATGTTTTCTTTTGAATTAGGAAAATAAACTTTCGAAGATCTAATGTAATTCTTTAGGAACAAAAAAAATACTCTAATTGAATTTTGAAAACAAGATCTCAAAGTGCGAAACTGACGTTGGATCGAAAAACAGCTAACATTTCATTTCATTGCGTAGATAGGTAAAGGTCAAGACCATAATTTTGTAAAACAATAAAGGGTTACTCCTATCTCATAAAGCATTTAGATAGGCAAGCTTAAATGTCATTGACAATCAGATTTTGGAAATAGAATAAAGTTGTCCGAACCTGACTAGCATAAATGAATGATAATATTCAATGGACATAATCAATGATTAAATATTAATCTCTAACTTTAATTTATTCTATGACTTAAGAATAATAATGAATGCATCAATAATTATTCATTGCATGACAAAGTATAGAGAAACAAATAGAGATATTTTTCTGTTTCGTGTTTCAATTGCTTTTCTATGAACAATTAATAAAATTGTTATCTTAAGTAACTTATAAACACTTTTTTTTCTCTCGTTTTTATTAGTAGCAACTTATCGAATTCCTTTAATTGATATCGAAGCCATTGATCTTCTACCAATACATTATTTTATTGATCCGGGTTCAAATTTTGCATGGCCCATCGATGAAGAATTATCCGACGAAAAAATTCATCTATATACACATTTCGGCGAAAGTCGAATGGAAACAATTGAAAGATATTTAAATTTATCAAAAGAAACTTGTCCTCTAAATACTTTATTATCTCCATCAACAACAAATAATAATAATAATAATATCAGTGATGATATAGGATCATCTACTGATGCAAATTCATCGTCAATAATCAATATAGATTTATCTACATCAAATACTGAAACAAACTCTACTATACCAACAATAATTAATAAAAAGCCGGCTCGTTCATCATTTAATTCTTTTTCAAAAATTATTCGTCGAACATTTATCGAACCGTTTTCATCCGTCAGACGAGCTTCGCTTAAACAAAATCAACAGCATCCAAGTTCTGACACATCCGATGGAGTAATGAATAATGAAAATGAACATATACATCGTGTGTCATCACCATTACTTAATCGTCAAACGAATATTTTAACAATAATTGTCACAAATTTTCAACCAAAACGACCTAAAACATGCGATAATATGATTAAAAATTATATTGATGCATGTATGAATGAATACCGTCTTGAAAAAAATTCAAGACAAATGAATGCAATATCTGTAAATACGAATGAAAACAATTCAATCAATAACAATCATTCAGAGTGGCATAATGAAGCAACATCTTCTCAACAGCCTTTTGTTGATCATCGTTACAATTCATCAATAACTGCAAATCGTTATAAACAAACGACTTCGTCAATAACAAATACAAATCAAAAACCGCCTGAAACATCAGGGCGAAAATTACCTGCAATACCAATAAGTTCAACAAGTAAAATAAATCCGACAATAAGACAGACTCGAAAGAGTTCGTCTATGGAGGAAAATGACGAGTTATTACCAATAGAAAATGGGCAATTTTCATCGCATATTAATTATGTGCAACAAACACATAAAAAATCAAGTCAATTAACACAAGTAACATTTACTTTTTAATTCTATCTTGATTAGAGTTACCGACCTGCAAAGGAAATTATCGGAACATTTCTCTTTCTACAATTGCAATACTTGGTAGTCACCTTCTTAGTTTTATGGAATTGAAACAACATTTTAGCTCTGCTTCTCGAAAATAGTCATACCACTTTCTCAGACAAAATAATATAGAGCATGAATTACTTCACCGTTATTTTATCAATATCCACCAAAACACTCATCCTACATATGGTTTTTTTGATAGGATATCATTGGAGAACATTTTCTAAATTTGTCATCGTCATCTAATGGTTATTCAACATTTTAGATTAGTTTCAGTAGAACTTTTAACATAAATTCTTGCAATTTTGACTCGATTAGAAAGTTCGTATCAAAATTTTACATATATCTGGAAAAATCACGAAGAAAATCATCTTTAATTATTGCTTATTTTCATTTCATATGATTAAAGTGAAAATAGTTTCGAGCGATTGCCATTCGATTGTCGCATGCTAACAAGATATTTTGACTAATAAGTTAAAAAATTAATTCTTTATAATCTTAAAAGAAAGATTTGACGACAGATTTTTAGATTAGAAAAATAAATTAAAATATAAACTTCCAATTAGATTATAATTATATAAAAATGGCAGTGTTTTAGTAGATGTTAAAGGAAATTTTTTGTGGTCATCATTAGGAATACACCATATTATGTATTTTGAATTGCTATATATAAGATATATGCACTGAGCAGGAAAAAAAGAATAAAATTTTCTATTAGATGATCAATATGAATACATTTCATAGCCGAATTTCAGTTTATGTTTCCTACCTCATACTGAGTGAGAACAGAACAGAGTGAAGAACAAAAGTGATATGTCATGGGGTATGATCTAGAATCGAATATAATGCAAATATTAGATATGTATATAAATCATGACCGAAATTAGAAAATATTGCTTTCTCCATTTTTTAACCACACATATAATTCTTAAATATGCAATGATCACAATCATTTTAAAACCGATATTAAATATAAGTTCTAGAAAATTCTAGCTCTAGTCCAGATTTGAACTTAAACCCAAAACATTTCTTCATTTCAGAGCAATAGCCTGGAAATGAATTATAATCGAAATAATTATCCTGAATCTTATGTTAATGGTCTCTCATCAAATCAAACAGCAAAAGCAAATCCTACAGAAGAGTTAGCGAAAAATCGCCAAGCTTCAAATGCTTTAACATCAAGACTGCAAGCAGCATTTATTCGACGTCAACAATCTTTAGGTTATGATAAAAATAGTAGCATTCAACTTTCGCATGATTCGAATATAAATAACCGTGGCTCAATTAAAGAAAATAATAAGAATCAATCAAAATGATCATTGAATATTATTACTCACATTATTGGTCAATTTTACAAAAACATACATAATTGCTTTAAGAGTTTCACTGTTTTCTTTTTCTTTCGCCGGTGATATCTCATTCCAAGGATCTAATTCATAATAGAACGGAGAAAACCAGAATCTATCCTAATACCAGTTTCCTATCAACAGTGTACTCTTTGTCTTTCTTTTTGTCTTTTTTCTGTTTTGTCTCATTCATTTTGCTGTTCTTTTTTTGTGTTTGTTTTAAACTTAAAAGATATTCATTCACAGTACCTTTTATCTTCTATGTGTGTATTTTATGTTTGAGTCGAGTTTTCACAAGTGAAATGGGTGCTAAAAGAGCAAAGAAAACCAAATCACACATCACCCTGAGCGATATTCGTTCAATTGAATACACACGTATCTCCTTATTTTTCTTAATTATGTACATATAATACGATGTGGTTATATTAATAAAAGCCTTTATCACACTTTATTTTATTCTTAAAAAGACTAGGAACTTTTGTCTTAAAATACTCATCAACAAGAATAACAAACTGCAATACCTAAAATGCATCATCTACTAATTATTCAACTAGAGAAATCCTATTCATACGAACCAAAAATAAAATCAGTAAATTGCTTACTTGTCCATATTGCCACCATGTGAGAATTTTCAGTGCAGTTTTTATTCGCGTATTACTGCAATATTGAAGTTTTGTTTAATCTTGAACATAGTTTAGTCCGAAGACTAAAATGTAATTTTAAAATATTGAATCGACCTATACATCTAGTACAGTTTCAAGTTTTTTTTCCAGCTATGATTCTAGTTTACAGAAAAATTCAATTAGTGTAAATGTTTCAAGAAATTAAATCCTAATACTACTTCGATTAATCCAATAAGCTACAAAAATTAAATATTTGAGTTATCGAACATCTTCCTCATTATTTAACAAAATATTCTACTGAACCTAACATATATGGATAAATGACTTTAACAATAGTATCAATCGACATTCGTAGACACTGTTAACATGAGAAAGGCTCTCACTTGAATACCTGCTTTAACCAATCGCAGGATGTTTTTCAGTGATTAAACATGTACTAATGTGAGTGTCATAGGAATGCAGACAAATTGACACTTAATAAATCGATTTTAGAAGAATATCAGTTGTTTATTATTGATCATGTAGAAACGTATTAGATATGATCTAAAATAAATATCGATACCCGTTCTTTCTTAATCTCAATGTGTATCTTTTTTCTATGTATAGCCCGCATTATTTGTTGTTTAGTTACCTTCGTTATGTTTTCTCATTGTTGGTTCAATTTCAGCGTACATTTCTTCAACTATCAGATTCGAATAGTTCGACTTGATTCTCTATTGATCACCGAGAAATGCAACAAAATACCAGTAAAAGCTCACTTCAACTTTTGTTTTCTTAAATCGTAGTCAATCGGTAATGAGATGAAATTCCATTAGATCGTCATTTTACTTCTCTTTGTCAGGTTTCTATAGTTAAAAAGAGTCCTTAGTTTCTTAGAAAAACCATGTCAAGAAATAATGAAAAGAATCTAGTTGACAATAACCACTATTTTCTTTTTTTTTATCGTACCAGAGAAACTAAAGAACGGAAAAAGTATTTTTCTCACTTAAGCTTCTCATAAAATATGAAACATCATGACGATTGTTGAACGTTCATTCGATATAACTAACTAAATTACCTCTGAAGATAGAATTAGGATCATAATGTACATAACCAACGAGATGTCTATGTTTTCATTTAATGAAGATGATGAATAGAAAACAACAAAAGATTCTATACGATGATTAAACATAGCAAATAAACGAATATAAATATATCTATATATGAAGAAAGGTGCTACGAGAACAAATACGACATGAACACTTTAATCAGGTTGTTGCCATCTTAAGTCGGAGTCTGCTCACAAAATCGTTGTGTCTCTCTCACCATCTCCTTCACATATATCTTTTACAGTGAAACGGATCTACAAAAATGTTTTCATGTATCTACTCTATAGACCATATATTTTATGGACCTGTATAAATATAAATGGTGTTTAGTGCAGGCGATGCCGGGAAATGTGATTCCCTACGTAACAATGAATGAAATTGAAACATGAGTAATATTTAGACAAGTCTCATCATATTTATCTTTATGAATCCTTCTGAGTTCAATTTCACGTTACAAAAAATGTTGAACACTTTTTTAAATTTATGGTTTGTTTATTTATGTTACACTCTGGAGTGCTTGCATAGAAAAGGAAGAGAGAAGAGAACAAGTGTAAGTTATTCTAATTGCCATAGCTGGATCAATCCCTAACATTCTATTTTCCGTGTTCCATAATGTTGAATTTTATATGATGTCGTGTAGGGTGTGATATATCATTTATTCTTATATAAAGTTGAATCATTTAATCAGTAACATCTCGTGTCTCTTAATTAAGTTTTTTACTCTTTTTTGCCTGAAGAAATGTCCTAACGAGTGTTTTTCACTCTTTTTAAATCCATTCCAATAAAATATATCCTCTAGAAAGCTTGAGCGTCCTAGATCTGTCTTGTAGATTTTTTGTAAGATTTTGTTTAAATACCTTTTAACATACACTTCCATGTGGTTTTCTTTCGTTAGTGTAAATAAGTCTTCTGCAGAAATGAAAGGACATCTATGAACTATTCTAATTGCAACTCTGAATTTCCTATTGAGTGATTCTTTCTGTGTTTTCGAGAGAAATGGATAGAATGGGAAAATCCACGCAAATTGTGGAAAGAGACATAGGCAAAAAAACATTTTCTCAAAACGTGAACCGATATTGTTCTACCTTTATTCAACCACTTCAGTTTGATTAAGACCTTCTCCACTTTTTCTAGACATAGACCGATTGTAGGTTTCAATGACATTTTGCTCGTCCACATAAATCCTAAACATTTGAATGTGTTAACTATTTCTAGTTGATATCCCTCCATATGTATCTTTATTTCAGGTAGCTTGATCTGTTTGTAGAAAATCTGCGCTACTGTTTTCTGTACGTTGATTGGCTGTTTCCATTTCTTTGCGTAAGCTGCTATTTTGCTGCAGACTTCTGTGCCCTCTTTTTCCAGATCGCTTTTGACTGTGGCTAGAGATTTCGTAATCGGTGCTGTGATTAGTACACTGAGGTCGTCAGCAAACAAGTGCCCTGAATGAGCACCGAGATATTGTATTAGATCACAGTGATAGACTATGAAAAGGAATGGACTTAGACTACTTCCTTGTGGTAGTCCAATATTAATCTTGTGCTTTTCGGATACTTTGCCTCCAAATGAGATGTAAGCTTGTCGATGTCCTAACCAAGAAGCCGTCATTCTCAATAGTGCTATGGGCATGCCTAGATTGTGCAGTTTCACCAATAGGACAGCGTGCCATACCATATCATGCGCTTTACGGTAGTCTACATACAGGACAAGCGTTGGCATGTTTGCTGCTAGATTATTTTGGATTTCTTGACAAATTGAGAGAACTCTGGTTGCTATCAGACCTCCCTGTCTGAAATCTGATTGTTCAATTGGGACGAGCTGAGCTCCTTCAGTCCAATTGCTTACTCTTTCTAGAAGTGCTTTTTCAAATACCTTTGAGTGTGTTGCCAAAAGCGAGATTGGTCGGGTTTGGTCGGAACGAGGCACACCGGCATTAAGTTTGTTCAATGTAACTATCTTTGCTAATTTCCAGAAATCCGGGTACCGACCTTCGCTTAGCCAAACATTGAAACATCTAACTAAGCAATCTATATATGCTGGCGGTAATAGTTTTATTATATAGTTAGATATCTGATCATAACCCAATGATTTTTCATTTTTCAATTTTTTAATAATTTTTGTTATTTCTGATGATGTTACTTTTTCGACCTTGATATCTAATGGTTGGGATAAGGTATTCATAATTTTGTTATACTTATCTACAATTGTCTGATCATGTTGTTCGTTTTCATCTATATTAGGGCTATTCGCTAGTTCCTTATAATAACTGTAAAGCATATTTGTTATATCTTGTTGGTCAGCAATCGTAATAGAGCTTGCTTTGAATTTCGAGGTTGGTAATGTATTCGGTTTGTAAATCTTCGACAAATGCGGCCAAAAATGTTTGCTATTTCTATCCTGAGATTCCTGAATAGTGGATAGGAAGGAGTTCCATCGTTCCAATTTATAATTGTACACCTCAATTTTTACTTGTTTGGTTAGTGTTCTTAATAATAATCTGGTTCTTTCTACTTCTACACTAGGGATGGCACTTTATCTTTACTTAACTTTGAAAAAGTAAAGTAAAGTAAAGTAAAGTAGTGAACTTTACTTTACCTGGTAAAGTAAAGCAGTGAACCTTACTTTATCCGGTAAAGTAAAGTAAAGTAAGTCAAATTTACCCAAAAAGTAAAGTAAAGTAAAGTAAAATGACTTGTATTAAGTTAGGCTTATTGTTCATTTTCTAGGCCAGCATCAAGCTCTGATAACGCTGCAGCATACAAAAGTGTTCATCTATGAAAAATGTGACCTTTTCATCATCACTGTACTTTATTTTCCACTTGTTTTATGAATAAATCGTTCCAAAAATACTTTCATATGCTGCAGCGTTATTAGTGCATGATACTGGGCTAAAAAATGGGCAACAAACTCAACTTTATTTAATTCACTTTACTTTACTTTACTTTACTTTACTTTTCGGGTAAAGTTGACTTACTTTACTTTACCGGGTAAAGTAAAGTAGCGAACTTTATTTTAACCGGTAAAGTAAAGATAAAGTGCCACCCCTATTCTACACCGAAATTTATCTTTCTTTCTCGATAGTACTTATTTCTAATTCGACGGACTTCCTTTAACATACCTACAATATAAGGCGATAATGAATGGTGATTATCTATTCCTGTTTCTCCACTTGGTTACTCTATTTTTTAGAGCTACAAGGAAACGTGTGCAGTTCAAGTACCAATTTTCTGCATCTTGTATTTCTGATTCCTTTATCCAAAAGTATTTCAGTAATGTTAAAACAATTTGAAACACTGTCCAATCGGCTACGGGGCCATTTCCATTCGTTTGCAGTCCGATTCGATCACTTTTCATAACTATTGACCAATGGTCGCGCGTTCCTGTGTTAAGTGTTTCCGCTTCAGCATCCCCTATGTTTGTAAATATGAGATCACTATGTCTCTGATCTCTTAGATGAATTCTTCGTTCCAGGTATGAACAACAAATTGTTCTTTTCTATCCATTTTTTCAATTGATTACCTCTGGCATCTGTCACCGAACTTTTGCCATTTTTGTGCTGAGGCATTAAAGTCTCCAGCTAGGATAGTTTTTCAGCTATGTATGATGTAAGATCTTCTAAGTTCCTGTGCTGACATTGGGGACAATAAATTCCAATAATTCTAATTTGTTCTGTTAGTCTTTCTACATCTACAATCGCCGAGTTATCTATATTTATATCAATACGTGTCGCTTTGAGATGTTTTCCAACTACTACAACTACTTCTCGTTTGCTATTGGTACCCTTCTGATAAAAACTCTTAAAGAGAGGAATGGTAAATTCTTTTCATAACTCTCCTACGTCCGTGAGTATTCCTATAGAGCTGTCAGAGTTAAAAATAAGTTCCACTGCTTCTAGTGCTCGGACTCCCCATCATTTTACATTATAATTTAGTATGTTCAATGGATTTCGTTGGCATTGAGAATGATTGGTTGGTGTTTCCCTTAAACTAAGAATTCTATTAAGAGTATTTCCTGAGAACCATTCACTCACTATTGAGCTGACATATTGCACTATTTTGAAACGAAAGTCCCAGTCTATGACTTTTTGCATCACTTCACTTTTAACATCAACAAGCGAAGAAGAAGAAGAAGAAGAAGAAGAAGAAAAGAAATAAGGGTTAGGAACAAAAGGAATTGCATCAATGTTCATAGAATATGACATGTAACTACTACCCATTTACGTTACTTATTGGTGAATCTTGTTCTATTCCATCGTAGTTCGCGTTGTTATTGAAAGCTGTTGACTTAGTTTGTATTCTGCTACTGTTCCGTTGTAAAGACGGGGATGTTGGTGTTTGTTGTTGTTGTTGTTGTTGATGATCATTTGTGAATTGTGATAGCATTGAACTTTTCACTAACATTCTCTTTAAATACTTCTAGTCGTTGTACTAAGCTTTATAGTTGCTGTTTGTTTTTCTTTTCTAATGTTGTATTGATGAACTGTTGAAAGATCTTTGCTAGGTCAACCAAACTTTCATTATTTAATACAGGTCTTCTTTCTAAGATATCAATTTTTAAAACCGGGCTATCCATTTTCAATTCCATTCGACGTATTATATCTAAAACATCTTTTGTTCGACATACCAGCTCACCTAATGGATCATTTTCATTTTCACGTTGAATTTCTGGCCTGCCTCTTGATTTTGATTAGCATTCACATACTTGGTTAGTTCCATTTGTTTGTTTGGTTTCATATTTCCCATCTTCAACATAACGAGTAGCTTCTCTTTTTTGGTTGATACTGGGTTGACTTATTAATCCATCATTAATGGCTCTTTTAACTTGATCTTTTAATGTTATGCGATAATTGTAAACCGCTGGATATTCGATACTTGTTGATAGATGTGGACTTTCACATTGAGCACATAATATTGGCTTTTGGCAGTGATGAGTAAGTTCCCAATTATCTAAGCATTTACGACATCGAGGGTTCATTTTACATTCAGGTTTAGTATGACCAATCATCCAATAGTTTGAGCAGTAAGTCAATTTTAAACCAGGACGAAATGCAGTTATTTGAAGAAGTAAATATTCGATTGTTACACTAGCGATCTTTAAAATTTCTTCGTATTTATTTGCATCGGCTATACAAAATCTATAATCATTTGTTGATCGGGGTCGATGGTAGTTGATTTTTGAGTAGGAACCTGCTGAGCTAATTGATTTAGTAATTTCTCGATAAACGAATTCATTGGATAGATCAGCTGGTGCATAGCACACTAATAGTGTGCAACAATCAGGTAGAGAACGAGGTTGTTGTATTTCAACATCAATGTTGTCCATTTCATTTGGCCACTTACAATTCCAAAGTAATAAGAAATCATTTTTTGATGTTACACCAAATTTATATCGATTCGTACCAACAGGTATTAGTATAGAAAGGTCTCCTATTGATTCAGATAATTGTTGTTGGACTGTTTGACGAATTCATCTAGCCACTTTCATGGCTGGTGGTATACTACGTTGAGTTATATGATTATCAAATTTTGTAAAAACACGGTAAATTATTCGATACTGCTCCTTTAAGATGTGCTGTTGGTAGATGAAATGGTTTAACTGTTGTTGATATTTGTGGAGGAGCAGATGGTGTAATTGCATGAGGCCTTGGTATTTTTATTTGTCGTTGAGATTGATTTTCTGATTCACTCTCTCCTAATGGTCGCCGTGGTGTTGATGAAACTAGTTGGTTTGTTGATGATGGACTAGAACGTGTAGCCCGCTCAATTATAGATGTCTTTGATATCTGGTTCTGGTGGTGATGTATTTCTTGAATATGATCGAATGTAATTGGATGATCCATTAGCTGTAGTAGTTGTCGTGTTACTTGTTGTCGATTTAATGGTGATTGGGTATTGGGACATGCATGATGATTCATTGTTGTATTTTGTTGTTTGTTCATGTAAATATTCAGATTTTGTTTCTTGTAAATTTCTGTCATGCAACGTACAAATTGATCATCACTGTTCATTTCATTGTATCAACAACCAAAATCAGTATGATCATTTATGGAGTGGATCTCATCTTGAGATCCACTTGTTTTGACCATATATCTGAAAAGGATGCGTTTTTAATAGGGATAAACTATAGCAGAAAGCAAGAGAAAATACGTCCCAGGAGATTCAACCCGATCAGTGGATCCGATCGTTTCCGGCATCGGATCCTATGGATTCCGTTGCTTTTCGGTCGGCTCCGTTAGTTAGGAAATCGTCGGAATTCAACGGAACCGATCGGTTCCGACCGATTCCGACGTACCCTGATTCTCCTGGGGTCTTATCGCCAAATGGGTATGATAGGAAGTGAAAAAAAAACATTCAACTTTCATCAGATTGTCATTAACAACTTTCTTTTTCTTTGGCTACTGTAGAGAACCAATCTGCTAATGAATCGCGCGACAGACCATTTCTGCTGAATGGTCCATCTGACCTGATAGCGCACTCAAAAATATAGGTTCCACGCGGAACTTAATTTGCAATGAAATCGAAACTTTCTTAGAGGTTTTGTATGGACTTAATATGCTTTCAAAAGACTTATAAAGAGTCTAGGATACGTTTTTTCAAAGGTTTCGATGAAAGTCTACGAAACCTTCAAAATGTTTAGATTTCGGTGCAAATCTCCAAACCTGTTTTAAGTTCCGTAGTATGTACGAAACTATTTTTAAGTTCCGTAGCACGCACGAAACCATTTTTGGCACTAAACGGTTCCGCGTGGAACCTTTTTTTTAGTGCGTGAAACTGTGAAACTTCAAAATTGCCGTTTGAGACGTATATTCCATTTTTTGACGATGATACGAAGTTTTGTCATTTAACATGAATTTTCATAAAACCGAAAGTCGCCCTAATCTAATAATTAGAGTAGTGCCGATTGACAATGCATATTGAATTCAATATTTGGTTTCTTCTGGCCACTCATGAAACGAAACTAAAAATTTCCCCACTTCTACGTTTTAGAGGGAAATGATCGAGAACAAACCAGGGGTGGCAATTCATAGACGCGAAAAATAGCACAGAAAGGCATACGTGTTACCATAAAGCAAACACTCATCGCATCGAAACTAGCTGATAAACATGATTATATATAAATCTCTCTTATCTTCAAATGTTTTATTTTGATACTTTATTATGATCAGTATAATAAATTGTTTATGCTTGATTTTCAGAATGTACACTGGCTAAACCCATGTCGACTTCACCTGGTGTGCAATTTTCCGTAGTAATTTCGTGATTAGCCGTAAGCTCTATCATACTATTAATCGAATCATTTCTGCTTAATTCTCGCCGTTTAGAATGCCAATAACCATACGAGAAATAAATAACTTGGCCCAATAGTGTCCAAGCAAGAAATCGGAATCCAGTCGCTTTTGATACACCTTTCAAAAGAAGCACACTAAGTAGCGAGCCAACAGTTGGAATGAGCCATTTACCACATGGCACTTTAAATCCCCTTGGCATATCCTTATGTGTGAAACGCATCTACGAATAAGTTTTTCAGATGTAAGGATCAAGAAAAAAATCCAAAAAAACTTACTACTACGACAGAAACATGTGCAAAAATATATGATACTAACGCACCGATTGATGTTGTTTCACCAAGAATATCGACGGGACAGAAACCAGAAAAAAACGCACAAAAGATACCTATAAATAGTAAGATTTGTTTTATCCAAAAAACTATTGAAGAAAGTACTCTAGTTACCACAAATCAAAGTGGCGATCCAAGGAGTGATCCACCTCCGATGAATTCTAGCAAATATTTTTGGTAACAAGCCATCATTAGCCATTGCATAGAATACCCGAGTTTGTGAGAGCATCACCATCATTCCTACAGTTGTAAGACCAGCAATACCACCTAAATTCATGATGATTGATAACCAAAGACCAAAAGGTGTAGCTTTTCTATAGAACATTACGATCAATACAAACTATTTCATCTAACAGATTAGAAATGGCTTACATGGCTACATTTAGTGGATTATTAGAATCTAATGATGCATATGGAACAAGTCCAACCATAACAGTACATGTTCCAATGTATAACACGAGAGAAATAATGGTGGATCCTATGAGTGCGATTGGTAATGATTTCTCTGGTGACTTGACTTCTTGAGCAACTGTAGAAACTGAATCGAAGCCCACATAAGCAAAGAAAACATAAGTAGATGCTTGAAGCATTCCTGTTACTCCATATTCACTAAATGATCCTAAGAAACACAATCACAATCATTCATGTTTTATATACATATATATTCGCTAAGTAATGATCTACCGAGATTGGTTGGAAAGAAAGGATCGTAATTTTTTGTATTTACATATTTGCAACAGGCGAAAATGAAAATCAAGAGAATAATGATTTTAATTACAACTAATACAAGATTGACCATCGCTGTTTCACGGACTCCAATAATAAGAAGAACTGTAATAGCAATCGTAATAGCAATTGCAGGTAGATTAATCGCTTGACCTGTGACATAGAATGCTTCTGTAGTTTCGTTCCATCCGAATGGCGCTTGGACAATCGCTCTTGTTGCATTGAAATCAGACACGATATAAATAAACTTGACAACATATTCACTCCAAGCAACTGTAACTGTCATAACACCAAATAAATAAAGTAATATTGAATTCCACCCAATGAACCATGCCAGATATTCTACAAGCAAAGAAAGTGCGAAACACATATTTCACTACACAATGCTATTCATCGGTTACCTCCTAATGCTAATAATAAAAGAAAAAATTGCTGATGATAGAAAAATAAGAATACAATCATTCACTGACCTGCATAAGTATAGGTATAAACTGACCCAGCAAGTGGCATCATTGCCCCTAATTCTGAAAAGGATAAAGCCGAGAACAAAGCTATAATACCAGTCAAAATAAACGAAACGATAACTGAAGGACCAGCATATCTTGAAGCAGCTTGTCCACTTAATACAAAGATGCCAGCACCTGAATAAAATACTCGTATTGCATGTAATGTTTTCAATCTGACTCACCGATGATAGCACCAAGACCAATAGCAAGTAATTGCCACCAAGGTAATGTGCGTTTAAATTCAATTTGTGTATCGATTTCAACTTGCAATGTCACCATTGGTTTTCGTTGAATTAGTTGTTTGAGGAAAATATTCATACAAGACAATACTCGCCCACTAGCAGGCTTAATTATTTGCATGGTGATACGCTTATTGTGAGATAATTATATGAGCAGATATGCACAGTTTTATATTACTTATGATTTTATTCTAATGTCGCAGAGGGTAGTATTTATATATTTGTCTACCAGTTTCATGCACAATATATATGCACATATAAATAATGATTGAATTGCAAAGAAGACGAAAGTAAAGCAAATAAATAAGCTACGCATGAAAGCCAGAATTACTAATGGAAGAGGTAAAATGTATAGACTCAAGTTGGATTAAACCATGCGTTTAAAACGTTTTACTTCCAGCTATCCTTGTTTTCTTTTTGTTTTTTTGTCCTATACCAGATATTTTTTTTACCTAGAAGCAGTATGACGCATTAATAGAATAATGTAGGTTTTTCGTGAAGCACGGTAATCATTTTGAAATGAAACAATATGCATCAGACGAAGAAGCATATTGGTAGAAAACGACTAATTAAATGTTATTTAGTGGTCACGCGTTTTTTAGCCACCAATGATTTCTATTCAATACTGTCTTCTTTTCTGTGAAGATTTCAGTTGCGATTTGTTAGAGAATCTAAACGCTTGGGACTAATCACATTAGATTTACGTTTTCTCAGTACTTCAAAATATCAACAAATTACACTACGCTGAAATAAATGCTAATTGTTCTTTACTTTTTTCTTTTTAGAAAAATATTGCTTCTTACTAATGGTAGGGTGTAAGTTTTTTGTACAATTTTTTTAAAATAAAGAGAACATCTAAATAAAAGAAATGCCCCACAGATTGAGATCCCTTATGAGTATAAAGTGTTACTTGTGAAAAAATAGTTAACACGACAAGATCTATAAATTTATATTAAATCTTAAATTCGCATCGAAGCGTTTAGATTTGATTTTTATGCGCCATGATTTTCGATTTTGATAAAGCGTCTCGAGTATCGCTGTTGTCCGACTTTCATTATGGGCACGGTCGATCGATTTGATCAAAACATAATAAAACGATGGTATTTAAAATGATATGATTTCCATTGTCATTCGTTGCTAACTAATTTTGAAGAAAAATATTTAATAGATATGATATTGAAAGGGTGTGGGTGTGCGTTCAGTAGATGAATAAGAGAGAACCCACACCCACATCCTCAAGATTTGGACAGCAATTCCTCACGTCTACGCGCAATATATTCAAGCGTTCTTAAATACCGCACCATATAATGAACTAATATAAATTAAAAAGCATGCAATGTGTTGTTTACTCTTTAATATATTAAATAGGTTACTTTTTCCTTCTTGATAGTTTTAATTTATTGAAAACTTTATTCAATATAACAGATAAAATTGAATTGCTACAAATCAGAAAGCTAAGAATGTGTTTCACTAAGATCGATATCCAATAAACAGATAATTTCATATTGAATCTCAGATTCTATATTGATAGTTCTACATTGAATTTCTATGAGTTACATTTTTTGATGATGAATGTTGAATTAGTTGATTCGGTTGCCTGACTTGAGCTAAAAACAAAATAGTATGGTAAATACATTGACATGTTCGAAGTAGAAAAACAGAAGGAAAAAGACGAAGAAAATCATGAATGAAAATATCGAGAATGACTAACCGACTATTTATTCATGATACTAAACAAGTCGTTGATTGCTATAGGAAAAAACCAATGAAAATTCAATATAAGTTCCATAGAAAATCGAAAACAATACGGACTAACGAGGATACATAGAAATTCTTTATACTTAATAGAAACAAAACAAATATACACTGGAAAAGTAATGGCAAAGAACATTCATATTCGACAATTGTCACCAGAAATACCTTCACCTGTGAAAATCACTGAATCAATTTGTATTGATGATGCTGATAATATAGAAAATAAAATACCCACTGGCGATATAGAAGCAAAAGATGCAACATCATCTATGAATTCAGATGACAATCATATTGACATTAATCCGATGACAATTATTTTAGCTAATGGTCAACCATTACTAACTAATTTTGAAGAAAAACATTTAATAGATACGATATTGAAAATATCAAATAAAGATATTGAAACAATGTTACAAGAAAAAATTCATTTTATTCTACAAATGAATTATGGTTTACCATCATCGTCGTTTACGTTGAATCAACATTGGATGTATGATTTCATTCTTAAACATTTTCAAACTTTAGTCGATCATGCAAATTCGTCAGAATTATTTGACAAACTTTTAAATAGAAATTTTGATAAAAATAATTCAACGATTTCTTTTAAACATTGGCAATTAAAAACACTTTATGATGAACATAAAAAGAAACAACAACAGCAACAACAACAACAATCGACTGTTTCACAAAAACGTCGAATGACTGTTCGACGTATTGACTTTAATTAATTAGAGTTTTGTTTATTGTATTTTTGTTTCATATGTGTCGATAAAATCACTTTTAAACCAATAGAATTCTGAAGTATCGTCACTCACACATATATCACTATCAGCTGAAAGTTGAAAATTTCAATTTTCAATTGAATTCAAGTTTCAATTTTGACACTACTGTTATTTTCTAGAGTCAAACCCTTACACCTTTGATCACATATTAAATGAATGATCACTTTTTGAATGTTGAGATGTTAATCTGCCGTATAAAATCTTTCAATCGATTTTTATTTTGATAAATCATAATTAACAAACTATACTTTTATTTTAGATATAGCTGCGCATGATACAACTTCGTGTTTTTTTCCTTTTCTATTTGTCATCGTTATTTTTTTTTGTTCCTGCTTCTATTCACGTTTTGTCTGATATTTTTCTTTTCGGAGAGTTTTTTTCGTCTTTTTCATTTGTCCAAATAAAGTTAAATGTCAACAGCGAATCATTTCCAAACTCATGTATTAATCCATGATAAAACTTCACTAACGAATGATGAAATTCATCTCAATTCACTATTAGAACAAGTACAAACATGTTCTCATACATTAAATGATCTTTCAAACAATTCAACATAACCAACAGTTAACATAAGAATCTGAACTTGAACGATGGTCATCGAAAATGTTTGAAAAAGTCGATGATTTTTATAAATCATGTTTTAATGATTTAAAACAATCATTTGAACAATTAAACGTATTTCAACAACTAATGATTAAGATATTAAATAATGGAACTGAAAATAATCTTGATAGAAATAAATTATTAGCTATTTAACAAGAAATATTTGTATTTTAAAGTGTTTAGCATATCAACTTGATACAACAAAAGCTACAATTGAAGGGAAATTCAAATTAAATAAAAGTTTAGATAATGATGAATCAGAAATTTCAATTGATGAAAACAATTATCAAAATAAAATAAATGATAAAAGCGATTTTATTTGCCGAATTTTAGTACATAAAGATGCAATTGACAAAATTGAAAATTTATCTCTTGTTCAACAATATGTTGAAATGAAAAATGCAATCAATGAAACAACACCTGAGCAAGTTTTAACTACAAATGGTAAATAGAAAAAAGTAAACCAAGTTTTTATTTCATCTTTTTTATTTTAATTATTTAATTTAGGTTTTCATCAGTTATCTGTTATTGAGCAAATACTTTCCACTGTATATTCATCATCATCATTAAATCAATGTGAATTACGGATTCTTATTCACCAACCTTATGCGCCATTGATACTTGGAAAATTGGGTGACCGAGCAAAACTCTTACGTGAAAAATATTCGTTACACATGTTAACTATTCATCCAACATGTGCACCACATTCAACTGAGCGCGTTCTTCTTATGCAAGGTTTATCACTTGAAAAAATACTTTCTTGTCTTGAAGAAATATTTATTCATATTAATCAAACTACATATCATAGTGATGAAATTTTACACTATGATGAAACGTAAATAGACTAGATTTACTTCGTTTTTTCTTCTATTGATAAAATCTCCCGTGAAAACATTAAAGCTTTCGTTAGATGTAAACGAATATATTTTCTCTCTGATCGCAAAACACTATCAATACGAATTTGTATTCATAGTTGCTAATCATTAGAATATCAGTTTCAATTGAAACGAATAGTTATGACATTTAGCCTGATAGGTAAATCGAAAAATTCGATTATCTGAACAAGCATGTACATTTATTTCTAATCAAATGATAAGTAACAGAAAATAAATAGTTACTTTTAGCGTATTTCAATTTTGATAGGTTCTGCTAATATTGAGAAGTAACTCGGCAAGAGCTCTGTGAAACGATAAAAGAAAAAAGAAACGCCTAAACAATTCTATTCTAATGAATCAAATATCTGATTGGTATTGATTGAAGCACAATACTTTCTATATTTTCTCATAAAGAAAAACAAATTATCCAAACATATTTCATCAATTCTAAATAATGTTAGAATTAGAAATATGTTTGAAATCATATTCTAGAGATTATTATAGATTGCTTTTATTTTCTATTTCATTTAAAGTACGAATCATGAATATTTCTGATGAATATGATTTCATAGATTTATCGAATGAGAATATTGAAAATAAATTGGTTAGTTAAATTTCATTATGAAAACAGATTCAGTAAGTTTACGGTTCGAGTCGCACTACATAACCAATGTTTAATGACGAAACTCTTTCTTGCCCATAGCTACATTTCTCTCAAGATTATTATGATAGAACAGACATCGATGAATAGATGACACGCTTATTATTGATATCTTATGCAATTTAAAAGACCAAATTTTTGATGAGTTCTCTATGTAGAAATCGAATTTTCGCACTTTGAATTGAAGTGTTACCTATTTACGTAAATAATTTTGATGAAATAGATTTCATTAAAGGATCCATGAATTTTAAACGAAATTTATTAATTTTTTTTATAGAAACCACAATTGAATTGAATTCTGTAACTAGTAAAATCTCAAAATTCTTGTTTTATCAAGAAAGTTTATCAACTCAGTCAGTTTGTGGATAAAATGTGGAAACTCACATATGTTATTTAGACTCACTAAGTTACTCCAAAATAGGTTAGCTGAAAGACTGCCGTAGAGATCTATCGTATTTCTGACATAAATAATTAGGTCGTTACCTATTTTCTGTCATAACGACGAAAGAGAGAGAGTGGAATGAATAGAGCTCATCGAGTAGGATCCACTCGGTACCACGTTCAAAAGTAATTTTATCCCAAGTCCAAGTTCGATTTCGGATTTTAAAAGTGTACTATTCATTCAGCACAAATTTAGAGAAAAAAACAGCTCATTTTAAATCTAATCAACTAATTAATCGACAAGATTCATCAACCAAAATCATGATTGCCTATTTAATAGAAAATATTCTTTAGAAAAAGTTGCTTATCTAACCTTCAAATAAAATTCTTTTATAAAACTAACAAAAAACATATTTCCAATCTCTGAGAAAATGTATACGTCATTTAGTCTACGCATACAAATTGCAATACGGATATATTGTGTATAATAGCACCTAATTTCTATTTAACTAACGAGAAATGATTGAACGAGCGTAAAACTCTAACTTAACGATCTTATATTGATAATTATACTTTTTTCCATAGAAATTACGATGTCTCACTTACTCATGAATATGGTGGCTTTCATTCTTCTGAAGCCATCACACGTCACAATGTACAACATAATCAATCTCATGCACAACATGGGAAATTTAAAGAAAAAGAAAATGAAGGCATTAGTCGTCATTCAGCATTTAATGCTTGGAATGGTTCAGTTGCAACTGATACAGATCATGAATTTTCAATAGTTAAAATTGGTGAAGATTCTATAATACGAGAATTTTGGATCAATCATGGTCAATTCCGTGCTCTACTTGGTCCTCATGGTGTGCGTATTGCACAAATTCGGTCATGATGTCGAACAGTTCGTATTCATACAGTTGCGGGTTCATCAATTGACACATGTTCCGTTGAAGTAATTGGATCTCGAGTTGATGTTAATCATGTTGTTAATTTAATAACGCAATCAATTAAAGAAAATGATAGGAAATTCCCATTTAAGCATCATCGTTTTAGTGGACGTTTGAGATAGAACTCAAACAAACATTTTGTTTTGATCTATTCAATGAGTATTTCTGTATCTGTCTCTTTTTGTTTTTGTGTTCATTTATTATTTCTATAAGACACACCCACACCTATATATCTATCTATTACATTACGCGGAATATTTGCACAACGATCACGAGATAGGTTCGCGTTTTATTTCAAAGTGAAACGATTTAAAACTAATATTATTGAAGGAAGTTTATCAGTGATTGTTTTTCTTCATCGTAGTCTTTTGAAGAGATTCAAATTTTGTCTTTAATAACTCTCAGAAAGGCCTCTACAGAACTGAGCTACGAACAGTATCTCCAACCAAAGTATCCGCACTTTTACTACATAGCAATCTTTTGCAGAAGAAAACACCTTAGATCATTTTCGGTCCTTAGTCATTTTTTTCACACTCACCAATAATCACTGCAACTATTTTTTCTCATCACTTACTTTAGATTTTACTGTTGACATATTGATGAGAGAATTCATTTTCACTTAAAAATATTAACTATTGGTTACAGTGATAATTTTCATATAAAATTTGAAACCAATTCGTTTCCATCTCTATTGCGTACTATGACAAATATCAATCTTAAAAAAAATCCGATATAACGCTCATACCGATTAATCTGACCAATTGACAGATTATTTTTTGAGGATTCATGTGAAAAATGAATGCATAGTTACTCGTCATTTCTTATATCACGAATAATATTTCTTATTTGCGCCAAAATACAAAGGAACTTCACGAATTATAACACTAGAATGATTGTTTTTCGAATATATATATATATATATCAGAGTTTCACATGAAAAAAAGTTAAAAATCTAGAATAAAAACTTGCTCGCCCGTTTTATTGATGAATTAAGACGTTTTTCTGGATTTAAATTATCTTGAGTTTCTTTAAGAGTATTTTGAAGATATAACGCTTCACCATTTTTTGTTTGTTCATCCGTCTAAAAATAAAATTTATCTTCGATCATTTTGTTTTACTTCGATTTCGATTACTTCAAGATCTTGTAATAAAATATCTTTTTCACGTAACAAAATCCCTGCTTGACATAATTTGCCTAAATCTATTTCATAATCACGTAACAATTCCTTGTTTCGTGTGATACGTTCACGCAGCATCTGAAATGATTATTATTATTATTATTATTATCATTATCATCAATGATCTATCTAATAGTTGTACAGTATTACTTCAATTTTTCGTATTAATTTTTCATTTGTACGTTGTCGTTGTTGAAAAGCAACATAACGATCAGTTTTTCAGGCATTCTAACAGCTACATATACTTTCGTTTTCTGGAACGAGTTACAAATTATTTTTTTAACTTATACAATAAGTGATAACAAAAAATTGATACAATCAAAAAATAAAATCCTTGTTTAATTCAAACCTTATGCAGTATTTTTTTTCTTCTTGTTGTCACATCGAAAATGATGGCCAAGAAAATCTTTCAGACTGATACCATATATTGACATAAATGAAGATGAAGCTGGTGTTGGATTTGATATAATGAATTTGTTTAATTCATTTCTACTCAAGAAATAACACATTTTTCTATTAAATGATTTTAAACTCAACACGTACATTATTCTACCCAAACCAATCGATGTAAAAAAGTTGATGCGAAATTGAGCATTCTCTGGATTGTCACTTGGAAAAAGACCTTGAAAACAATTCGACAATTTTCTAGAATAAAAAGTCAACAAAATTAATTTGTATTTTTAGTCTTTCAATAACTTACGGATCAGTTAAATTATTCTTCATTTTTAGTAAACCCAATACATTTATATAATTCGATAAATAAACTTTTCAAGTAGTCACAGGATGATGATCTTAAATTATTTTCAACTAAATGAATGCATTCAAATACCGAGGAGGAAAATAAAAACAATGCCTTCGATATTAAGAATGAATATTTACTCTTCAGTGAATAGAATTTGTTGCAAGTAAATATGCAAACAATTTAGTCACATTTCTTGATTTTACTTCTGTCAGTCGATCAGCGTTTTTATGCCAATTTCGAAAAATTTGTCCAAACGAAGAAATGCAATCTTTATCTAATAAACAAATATGTTGTCCAACTAAGCCGAAAAAGCGTTCATATGTAGGTTGTTGTCCACAAACGTTAACAATCATTTCACATACATCCAACTAAAAATCAAGATTAAAACTCTTTTATTTTTAAGAATAATATACACATGTTCTGTTCACGATATAAATTCATTTTAAGTAATTTCTTAGCACATTCTTTAGCAGAAATATTTGACTGAATTGTTATTGAATCTGTGTCATTGCGGTCAGTAACTTTTTGTTGTTTTGTTTCAGTGTCCTCATCTTTCTCATCACTATCTGATGAATTTGAACTTGATTCAAATTCGTAATCGAAATATTCAAAAATACCCTTTCGAATTTCATGATATTGTTTTTCATTTACTTCATATTGCTCGTCAAATTTAAATATATCTAAATAAAAATTACACAGATATTTGATTGAATTAGAAGTTTATTTTACCGATCCAAGATTCAGATTCAAAATAATCATCTAATTGCAACATATGTTTAAACTGATTATTTTCGTTAACTAATTTTAAATTAGATTGAATTACTGGATACGATTTGAGTTCATTTGTTCGTTCAGAAAATATTTTTTCAATCATATTTTTGATACATTCTGTTATTAATGATTCACCGAGTAAATCATTTAATTTTTTAAATTGAACATCCAATTCGTGTTGATTCAATTGCAATAATTTTTTGCCACATTCATGTAAAAATCCAACAGTTAGTTCAATGCCATCAGTGGAAATATTGCGAATCAAAAAATGAAGTATCTCAAATCCAATTTCTTCATTTAACTAAATAAAAAACAAGAATAGGTTGTTGCATTTATTCGAAAAGGGCATACTACCCATGTCGCTCAAACCGATCGAAAACCATCGGTTAACCGCGGTTCATTTTTTATAAAAATCGGTTAACCGCAGTTATGCAAGCCATTTTAGTGACTTTACAGTGTAAAAACCGACGGTTAACCGGANCGTTTACGGTGCCGTATTACTGCGCCAGGTATTACGGGCAAATACGGCCTATTTAATGCCGTAAAGATACCGTTTTGACATCGTTTACCGTCGACAAACAGGCCGTAAACGAGTCCATTTTGATCAACCTGGGTAGGATGAGAATAATATGTTACACTTGATTCAGACATTACATTAGATTTCAAGATTTCATCAACCGAATATGTATATTTGAGTTAACATGGTTTCTAATTGAGCCTATTCAATAGACACTAAGACCCAAATCACACCGACTAATTCAAAGTGAATTAAAACAGAATGAACGAATACGTCATCTCAAAAAGATGACTTAAATCGTAATAGACCAATCGCGTCGCTTATTTTGTTTTATCTTTTTCGGTGTGATTTTGGCCTAAACATTTATTCACTGTTTTCCGCTTTTGTAATATGCAAAGCGAATGTGCATCGTTAGATTAACTAGATTTCTACAAGTTTTTTTTGGTTTCAAGCTCTATGCTACACAGGAATTCTATAAGCTGATAATACTCAACATTTGACCACTAGATCACTATTTACAGATAACTTTATGCAAACAACTATTCTATGTACAATGAATGTGTTTTAATTAATAAAAATTTTCATCATTTCAATTTTACCCACTTTTTAATTTTTACTCATTTTTAGATGAAATATTCTCGCTTTGAAAGCAAACTATTTAGAAATGTTTTCTAATGCGGAATATATAAAAAGAGACGAATAATCATACTATTTTTATTCTTTCTGATATTATTAAATAATTCCTTATTTATATCCAATCGTCATGTATACAAATATATGTACATCATTAAGATAAAAACCAACAATATTTTGTTAATTTTCTGTTCTTAGATATTGTTAATCAATTTTTACGTGGAAGTCAAATTTATACCCATTTATGAAGTAAGGAAAACAAAAAGTTAGTTTATTTTATTTCTACGATACTTTAAATATACAATAACCCAGGTGAATCAATCCGATACCGAATCCCATCGGATTCTATGGGGTCCTACCATCCGACGAAATCCCGTTGGATTCCTGGTTGAAGAATCAATGTTGAATCCGACAGTCGTATTTCCAATGATATCCGATTGTCGGAACCAATGAAATCCGATGCATTCCGGTTCCGATTGACGGTTACTGTCGGATTTTATTAGGTTNTTTTATCCAATATTTTTTTTCAAGATATTAGAAAATTTTATGTTTTCGTAGATTTAAATCTGTAGTTATTTATAAGTAAAAAATAAATTTTATTTTATATTAACTGTATATTATCGTAGTTTTATTTATTTTTATGTTCCTAGGTATTATACATGTGTTTTCATTAGAATTAAGGGCATATTCATAATTTAAAAAAGAAAGTATTTTTGTTCCATCGAAATTCTACCTTGCAAGGTATTTTAAACGCTAAGTTGTATAATACAACTTCCCAGGTCAAACAATCAGACAGTAAGATCTTCTATGATCGTATCTCTGATCTTATATGGTCTTGTAAGATCAGATGAAATCATACGAAAAATCATAAAGTCAGATCATCGTATCAATTCGTATTGTAAGATTTCTGTAAGATCCTATAATATCATAAGATTTTGGTAAGATCTTACAGAAATCTTACAGTACGAATTGATACGATGATCCGGCTTCATGATTTTTCGTATGATTCAATCTGATCTTACAAGATCTGTGTCTGATTTTTGACATGGGTTGTATTATTAAAATTCAATAGTGTAGATTATATATTTATTTATTTTTTATATTTATAGATTAAATCTAAGGAATAATTTAATTTAATTTTTTTTTCTTCTTTTAGATATAAATATTTATTTATCACTCACAGAAATTTATTGTACAGGTAAAGGCAAACAAGATTTGTTTTTGATTTTAATCTTTCTATTCATTTTAGGTCATACCAGAACTATTTTCTTTTTGTTTTTTTCTGTATTGTGTGAAATTCGTTGTTTTTGAATATATGCGATCCCAGGTGAAAGAAAACGGCCTGAAACGGCATAAAAACGATGTAAAACGTTAAAAAACGGCGCCGTTTCCCGTCAGCTCGGAAAACGAAGAGAATAGTGTTAAAAGCGATGGCCGTTTTCTAGCAAATAAAAACGGCCCGTAAAACGAGCTGACGGATTACGACGAAACAGGGTGAAAATTAATGCCGTTTCATGTCGTTTTATAGCCGTTTCAGGCCGTTTCCGATGGCCTTTCAGACGGCAGGATGATCCTCCTGGGGTACTGCTTGCCACTTTTTTGTATTTTTTAAAATATAATATTAGTTCAATAAATTTATAAAATGATACTTACATATCCTTTTGAATGCAATCAGAACTGAAAAAAGCACCTGATTCCAATATAGCACGAACGCGGAAAATACCACCGGTTAACCGCCGGTTTTTTTGCGGTTTCGTTGGCATGGGAAAGCCGAAACATTAAAGGTACTAGAATACCGGTGGAAATTTTAATTGTCCTCCGTCAAATGAAAAATTCATAAATTTATGTACCCTTCTCTATAGAAATCATTCAGAACAATTATGGATATAGTTAAACGAAAATGTATGGACGTCTATGATATTTTCTTTGGTTTCACTCTATCTGATACATATATGTACGTTGATAATTATTTCTACAGAGATTCAAAGGCTTAATTATTTTTTTATTTATATGAGAAATATCAGTTTTCTTTTTCACCAACTGAGGAACCGCTACTGGACAAGTCCAGGTCTGCTGTATAGTTATCAACTTGTTGGTTCTGCTGTTGTGATGATTCGAGTAGATGCTGTGAAAGAACAGTATCATTAAATTTGATTTTTCTTAATAATGTATAGTTTTCTTCATTCGCTTCGTAGTATTCGTCGAAATGGAATTCATCTATAAAAAAATTGAATTAGAATATTTGATTAAACTGAATTTTGACTTCACCGAGAGCTATTTCCGGTTCACAGACGCGGAAATACTCTATAATATGTGTGTGTTGATTCTTTTCGTGAACTAATTGTAAACTAGGTTCAATTACTACATATGATTTTAATTGTTTGTTGCGTTCAGCAGATGTATTTTCAATCGTATTTTTGGTGCTTTCTTTTATTAATGATCCACCGAGTAAATCATTTAATTTTTTCAATTACCCAGGTCGAACATTCCGGTCCCGGAAACGGCTGGTTCTGTGGTATTCTGGAGATTTCATGGAAGCAGTATTCCGATGAAAGGATCCGGTGACAGGATTTATCCGGTTCCGGCAGGAGTCGACAGGAATCTGTCAAAACTGGTAACCGGATACGGTTTCCGGATTCCTGTATCGAATTCCGGACAATTTCCGGCGGGCTCAGGTCGGGAAAAGCGAGTTTCTTGCAGATTTTCGCCGGAAATTCACGGAATACTGCTCCAGGAATCATTGTCCTGGGTGAACATCCAAGTCGTGTCGATTCACTTGCAATAATTTTTTGCCACATTCGTGTAAAAAGTAAATAGCTAACCCGACGCTATCACAAAAACAAGAATAGGTTGTTGCATTTATTCGAAAAGTACATACTATGTTCTGACTAATAAGATGAGCAATAAATTTACTCGTCAAAAATGCTTTCTTTCGTGCATCTGAGACAAAATACTCGCGATATGAATGAACTAGACGTTTACATATTAGCAAACCTATTTGTGGAAATGTAATATTAATAACACAAAACAAATGCAGCATAAATGTTTGTATTATTTGGCGAATTTATTTGTGCTCTAATAATACTATTAGCGAGTATACCCCGAAAACGAATGATACTATTTTGAAGTAGTTGACGAATAATTATTTTCACATTTGATGTATGGATTTGTTTAACTAGATCATTGATAGTTTCTTTAAAAGCATACCATGCTACAGATTGATGTTCCAATGATGCCTTATCAATGAATAGATCCTAAAATTTTTAAATACAAACAACTCTTTTCTGACTTGAAATGTGAAATGATCATACTTCTTTGTGTGGTCGTTTAGTTCGTGGTATATAGACTTGATCATCATCTGCTGCTACTGCATTAGATACTGTTTCACTTAATGCAGGTATTGCATTAGATTTCGACATTGTATATTAACTAAAGATGAATTTTGTTGACCTATTGAATGATATGAATCCTCCCCAGGTCGATCAAAACGGACCACCGTAAACCGGCGTAACATTACCGTAAACGGTCGTTTTTGCATCGTATTCCGTCGTAAAACGGCCGTTTTAAGCCGAATTAAGGCGTTTTAACAGGGGTAGTATTACGGCCATACACGGACACCGTATATCAGTCGTAAAACCTCGTAAAGCCGGCGTAATATTATCGTATTCTATAGAACATACGGCCGTATTACTGCCCCTGTTATACGAGGAAAATACGGCACGTAAAACGGGCCGTATTTGTATCGTATACGACCGTTTACTGATCGTTTTCTTCGACCGTGATCTGCCTTTGCTACAAGGTAGCAAAGACTTGCGATATTCAATTGACACTCTATTTTACAGTTTGTTAAAAAAAAAGTGTCATTTTGCACTTTGACGGCAAAAGTAAAATGTCATTTGACTTTTTATTTTAGATTTCTGTTAGGACACAATTTGTGTTCAATATATTGAATTGACTCGGAGTTTTTGCTATTCTTTTTTATCCCCAGGACGATGTTTCCGGCCTCCCGAAATGAGCGGATTTAATTGGAACCGGCCAGAAACATGCAGGAAACGCACCTGAATGTGCAGGAAAACGCCGGATATCACCGGACCCTGGAAGCAGTATTCCGGGACGGATTTTCCCGGTGGTTTCCGGTGGGAACCAACAGGAACTTGGTAGAACTTACAGAAAAAATCCGGAGATTTGCCGGTCCGGAATGCTGCTTCCGTGAAGTCGCGGGAATCGGGCGTTTCTTGGGCCGGTTGCTTCGACCTGGGTCGTCGGGCTACTAACTTAATATTTGTCATTGCATACAAATTTATTGTCAGAGAAAATTCATTCTACCACAAATTATCTACTATTGTTAAACACTTAAATTGAAACACAATTGGCTCCATGTCCGGCGAAACAATAATTATTGAAGAAAACAATTTGTTGAATTTATCCAATGATGTGCGTGATGCTTCAACCTCACCCAATCATGGTTCTAGCCCGGAATCATTATCAAGCTCCACATCTATATCACCGAATCGAAATCAAATTACGACAATTACCGGCCAATTGACCGAATTAAATAAAGGTATAACAGATATGAGCCATAAAATGGATCAGTTTCTTGCTGTGAATAGTAAAGTCGTTGAAGATATGAATGGGAAAATTGATAAATTTCTGGACTCCAGTGGTAAAGTCATTGAAGATATGAATGGAAAAATTGATAAATTTCTGGACGCCAGTGGTAAAGTCATTGAAGATATGAATGGAAAAATTGATAAATTTCTGGACGCCAGTGGTAAAGTCGTTGAAACAAACGACAAATTGTTGAAATTCAACCAAAAATTGGTTGTATGGTCCAACGTAGTTTTATCATCGTTCGTAAGTTATTTCTATTTCAATTAAAAAATCTTGATGTTTATCTGCCATTTAGATTGTCTCAAGCATTGCTATTTATCTGAAACGATGAACTTTATTTTTTTTTGTTTTCTTGTCTCATTTGTTTTTTGTTGTCTTATCTCAGGCCTTTGTTTTTTTTTGTCTCATGAAAGATCGATCGGATCTTTATTTTTAAAATGAAAGAATAAAGGGAAAGTAACTTAAATGATTTTTTTGATCAGATTTCCTGAATAAAGAAAGGCTTTCTTTCTGTCTGGTAATAGAGAAAATTAGAATTTAACGAATATTCTTCATATGTTGCTAATCGTATAACTAAATTAAAATAAAACAGAAGAGAACTATACATAAATTCTTTTCATCAAATAGTTTATTAATTTTACTCAATGAACAATAAACATCAATTTTCTACACAAGAATATAATTTTATTATTACATTAGATAGAGAACATATATCCCTTCAACCAACTAAAGATTGACTTTTTGAGTAATAGAAAAAGAAAAAAATGAATTTCATATTATATCCCTAGTCAAACATCTTTTGGGATGCGCATGACATACTTGATGATTTTGAGCAAGAAATTCATGCGCTATGGACACATCTTGAAATATTTCTTGACATGCGGGTAATAAGAGAAATTTTTGTAAAAAAGGCATCCAAATCGAACATTTTTCTTCTATAAATGAGCATTGTTTGAAGAAAAAACGTTGTTACCTATACCAAAAATTTTTATAATTTTTTTGCGCACATGCGCATGATCTTCTTGAACTTCTTGGGCAAGATGGTCCTGCGCTATGGACACATCTTGAGTTCAAGTCTTGTCAAGCGCTTGAAAAAAAATGTTCGACTAGGGTATCATCTTGTTGTTTGATAACCAAACCGTCAACTACAGAGATATTTAATAAATGATATTGAAAAACCGTCATATATTACATGTTGTCTAGCAGTCACGAACTAAACTTTTCCATTTAATAAAAAGTAAAAGAAAATCTTGCAAACTTTTTATTTATGTTTTTTCAGTTTTTCTTCAAGGGTACTTTACTAAAGAAAATATCAACTGTAATTTCGATACTTATGGAAGAGATTCACAAACAGCTTAAATATAAACATTTTTTCAAGACAGTTTTGATGTTAAAATTAACTTTACTGTCGCATGACAAATATTGAACGATGCTGCGCATACATAGAAGTGTACATTTCAAATGTCATATTCAAGTAGAGCAAGATTAGTCAAGAGTTTAAAAGTAATTCATGGTCAAGGTCATGATAAATTGATCTTTTAACACGATGGACAAGACATGTTTTTATTGTAGATATTTCGTACGTGTCATTGACGATTATATTTATGGCTTCTATTCGGGATCTGCATAATGATTTTACCTAAAACTCCTGGAATGATTACTATATTTTCAAAACTGAACCTCTCATAGGTATCTACGACCGTTACTTGGCACAAGTCTATTACATGTCTACTCTTTCGATAGTAGATATCATAGATCTTTTTAAAGAGTTTTGCCTGTAGAAGTATCGCAAAAAATGATTCTAATGAAATTTACTAGACTGAAGAAAGTTAAATTCAAATCACGAATCTATCATTACATACTAATCCGATAATACTATGCACATGTAGATAACTTAAAAAATTAGTAAAATGTGCTCTGAATCATACTTACTGAGCTGTAATTGAAAAAATATCTATTTAGTAACAAAAGATCTGTTGATGGCACTCTTCGACATATTTGAACTGATCTGATATGAGATCACATTCAACATTACTATAACCGATCAATATATTAATTTGTTGTTCTTTGTCTTTTCCCCCTTCTAATGTGCTTATTTTCATGGATTTACTCAATTATTACTATCCAGATAAATTGAGAGCGTAAACATTCATTTCGCACGTAGTTACATTAAAACAAAAAATGTAAAATTAAACATAGAGTTCCAATAGAAACGGAAAGATATAAATTAAGATCGATGCAAGCGATTCAGTACTTTTAACAGGAAGATGTATCAGAACATAATGTCAACTTCGTGTTGCTATTAAAGTTTAGTAATCACGACAGTAAAATGAATTTTTTTCACTTGCCATTTTTTAGTGTTCTTATCAAACATGGATAAAATTTCTCGAGATGCAATAGCTTGTTTGATGGCTAAATAAACTGTTTGTTGAAGTAGCAGTTCAATATATTTCTATTATTACATTTCTAATATGAATATCATTCGAAATTACACCTGAAAAATTCCTACCAGTCCCAAAAATGATTTTCGTTGGTAGTCATACACTATGTAGATCGACTCCCATAAGAATTGCTTAAATAAAAATAAAGAACGTGGTTTGAATTTCCCCAATAATAAAAGAATTGTTAAACGAAGAAGCTCAACAACGTCCGTTAGTGCTAGCAAACGTTAAGAACGTGTCTAGCAAATCATTTATTTCGTTTCAATATTTCGAATTCAATAATCTCAAAAAAATATTAATTGTCTTCTTGAATGAATCATGAAGCTGTTAATGAAATATTAATCATCACAATCAAAACGATTGAGTAACAATGTTTCCGTTGTATATGCAGCTATTTTTGTTGTTGTTTCACAAAGTCCGCTATATCTGTTAAAAAAATTAATAATATGAAAAAAGAGAAACTAAAATATTATTTATCTATTTACATCACAGTGTCTTCAAGTGATTTAAGGCGAAGACGTGAAACAAGAATTTCATCGCCTTTCTGGCCACCCCATCCAAAAACTAAAATAATAATCAATAAATATTTCTTATAACTTTGCCACCAATGATTGCATACGAGCTTTTGCTTTCTGGAAATATATCATAGCATAATCCACTTTACCCAAGTCAGTATGATAACTGAATACATGTCGAAGAATATCACCTGCTTTAATATCGGCATTCGATCTTTAGAAAGAAAATACAAAAAAAAAAGATTTATCGATCAAACATTTCAATGCATTTTCTTTTATATATATATATATATATATACCTTTCAGTTAAACTAACATTGGCTAATAATTCATAATTGGAATAAACTGCTACATAAATTTCACCACTTGTTTTAGCCATATCCCGATCAAGTACAAGTTCAACAAAATAATGATAACCTAACAAAATAAGAAATTTTAAAATGGCGAAATTTCTATTGCATAAATACTCTAACCACAAAATGGAGAATTGCTTCTCGTTGTTAAATACATTTTACCACGACCAAGTGAATAAATAGAATAAAAGCCTAGCGAACAAAAACAATAAATCCTATAGAAAACAAAGTAATGAATTACCCATTTGAGCACAACCAGATATTGGACATACAAGACATTTGCCATTCATAAAACTGTCCTAGAAAATAGGAAAAATACAATGAAAAACACTATATTTTTTTCTATTTTTTGTTTTTACATGATCATGGCAAGGAAAAGCTGTATATGGACATTCTGAACTAGAAATAAGTATTTAAAAAGTAATCAAGATCACAAATGTTAAAATAAAATATTATACTTGATTGATTCAATAAAATATCCATGTGAACGGCCTATCAATACATATCAATAGTGCTTCTACATTATTAAAATTCATATTTACCATGTGAACATGATGTTTGTTCAAAAGCAGCTATGATACAAAAACCAATACGCATATCTATTCATATAAATCTATTTAATTACCTTCACTCTGACCACCGATGACACCCCCGATGAGTGCACCACTGAAAATGTATAAAGCGCATTGAATAAGATAGTAGGGAAATATGAATCAAATTTACATTGAAGGGCAACCAGGTTGAGTTTGACCACCATTAGGATAAAAATCAATGTGTCCTGTCTCTTCAGTTATTCCAAGACCAAGCCCTAGAGCAATTTCTGTGTTTGAATGAATAACATCAACGAATTTAGCATCATCTTTATCGAGACGGACTATAGTCTTCTTTGCTGAAAAGAATGGACCAGCTGGATCAAGGCCTGATATACGAGCTAGTTTATTCTCAACTGCATTCGATGTAAATCCACATGCATGTGCTCCAAGACTATGTCCTAGAAGATATCAATGACAATAATTTTTCCTATCATAATGCACATGTACAAACCAATGCAGTGCATTCTATCATATGAAATTCCTTTCAAGTCGTGTAACTTTTTTAAAAGTAAGCCAACTTGTCTACCAACAAGACGAATATTAGCAACAGCATTAGGATATAATGGAAATTTAGCACCGTTACCCCAATCAACAACAATTACATCAGATTTTTCATCCTAGAAATTTTATGAACTGATATTTTGCAAAAAATAAATATCTCCTTTGTTTTTACATTTTTCAATTTAAGTAATTCAGCTCGTAATTTTGGTATCCAAACACTATCACGATTATTTTGAAAACCATGAATAATAATTCTCAGCCACCGAGAAGTACTTACACTGGAATCCAAAATAGATTTATCGCTATCATAAACAATAAATTCTGGGTCTGTTTGTGATTCTTGTGTAAAAAGAAGAAAAGCTGTATCAATAAATTCCGGCGATTGTGGTACTTCTAAGCCAGCATTATTGAATGGTTCATTGTTATCGAAACAGCCAACAACTGGATAGCATACTGTAGTATTGGCAACTGGTGCTCTCGTTTGTCGATTAAGAACTTGAAGACTATTACCGGCTGACAAGGTATCAATAGTCAATGGTTCATTAACCTCATGTTGTGATGGGAGAAGTCGAGCATCAATCGAAAGGATAAGAAGGGGTATGAATAAACACTGGAAGTCTAAAGAAAAGCAAATTGAATTCTGATGAAGAGAGGAGAGCTTTCTTTGTGATCGTCATTAGAAATATGCTATCAGAATAGGAAAAAAGACGTATTCTTTGAATTCAGTCGGTCTCCGACGAAAATAGACTCATCCTCTTGACGAACGGCATTTTTAGCAATCAAATTTTGATTCTGATAGTGAATATTAATATTCTTACTTGCTTGAAAACGCATATTGGCAATAGCAATAATTGATGTGGAAGTAGTGATCGTATGATCGATCGATGGATTTAAATCAGCTTAAGTAACAGAAGGAAAAAATAACAACGTCATATGTTTTTATTCTCATCAACTTGAGTTAAAAGAAAAATCTATATATTCAAAACAAGTAAACATTGTTCCCACGCAATCCTATGATATATTATAAAATGTCAATAAGTAAAGTTAAAAATATGCTAAAAGTACCAGATTTTAACGACGAAAGTTTTCAATAGTATATTTACATGCTTTCATACAATGTATGATTCATATGGTCAGTTAACGATAATATCTTTTTGTAAAATGTCAACTTTTTAAACTGGAAAGTAATGAATATAACATTATATCTTCAAATTTTCTCACTCACGCGTTAGAGTTTTCCCATTTTTTCATCATCTTCGAGCGACCTCTTTTTTTTTATTCCCCGACATTATAATATATCGGACAACTCCGTTCAGAAAACAATGTTCTAAGATCGATGAATATATATATATATATGTGATTCCATCTTTTCCCTTTCTTCTCTTTGCATTTGTTTAAGTGTACGGGTTAAATCTTTATTTCGCAATGGAATTTAATAGTGTTAATAAATCGTCAAACGAAGGTGGAAACGTATGGAGTGCCGGTTCTCGTGGTAATATGTCAAAATTCTTATTGTCAAATTCTTTTTTATTTACTTTTTTCTTGTTAGGGTCACGTGGAGGTTTCGCTCGGTCAGATAATGATAATGATGATGGTGCAAGAGGAGGGTAAGTTTTATCGATTTGATATTCTATAATAATGCTAATTATGAAGTTGATTTAATGGCTATGTGCTTTTGATTTCTAAATTGAATTAAATTTTTTTTTGTACGTATATAATGATTAATATTTATTGATTTTGTATGTTATTTTAGTGGATCATATCGCAATAATTATCCAAGTAAGTTTTTGATACATATATGATCCGATTAATTTCTTTAAAATATGGGTGAAAAATTTTTCACTTCGAAAAAAAAAAGATTTTCGCGATCATATTGTGTACATGATCTCTACCCATAGTATTGTTTACATTGTAGGACGAGGCAATGGTGGTGGTTATGGATTTCGTCGCAATGATAATGATAATGAAGAAATAGAGATACTTAAAGATGCAATATTTATCCAAAATTTACCAAAAGATATTACTCGAGAAGACATTCAAGATGCTTTTTCAACTGTAGGACCAATAAAAGTAAGTAGCTTGATGGTTTTTTATGTGTATTTAATGAAAGTATTTTAGACGGATGAACGATCAGGTGGTCCAAAAATCTGGATCTATAAAGATCGTATGACTGGTGAAGGCAATGGTCGCGCCACAGTAACATATGACGATGAAGATACTGCAAATAAGGCTATTACAGAATATAATGGTAGTTTTGTATAAAACTTTACTAGTTCTTAATTTAGATTTTGTTTTTCTCGATATGATTTAGATCAACATATTGATTGTATTAATTCTGTTGTTCGTGTTCAACTTGCTCAACGTCGTATTCGCAATAATGATAACAATGGCCGCGGTGGCTTTCAAAATAATCGAGGTGTGTATTTCGATAAAATAAGATAACAAGAACACTGAACTCGACAGTAGCCGGTTACGATTGACTTGAGATAGTGAAGATCGAGTGTAGATTTCCTTTTGTTGCGCTTTTCACATGTAGTATGACTTGACAGATACATGAAATCGAAACTAATCAGATGTTCTGCTCTTTAACAAACGTGACTAAGGTTCATTTTAATCTAAAGGTTTTCGTGGAGGTCGAAGTAATTGGAATAATAATCAATCAGGTTCGGATTTTAATTCAGCTGGAAATAATCGCTGGAATAACAGTAGAGGCGGCGGCTTCCGCGGTAAGTTTACCTTTGAGAAAAACAAAACTTCAATTTTAACGGCTTATTTTTAGGCAGAGGAAGTGGCGACCGTGGTGGTGGTGGTGGTTCATATCGTGGTGGTCGAGGAAATTCGTATCGTGGTGCAAGCCGTGGTGGTGGCGACTCACCAAACTATTGATTACATCAAAACTTAAAACACGGAATATAAACATTTTTTTTCTTATTGTATGTGTATGCGCCCATGCGCAGTTTTCTTTGCTTAACATATCCTACATTCATATTCACTGTTGTTTTATGTTTTATTCAAAACTGACATTTATTTCAAAGATAGAAGAAGATGAGTTCAACGTTAATAATATTCTTTATTTATCATGTGCAATTTATTCGATAATATCATCATGAAAAAATGCTATTATCCTTCATACACAGTCTTGAGATAAACATTCAAAAGGAAATCATCATTATAATCCATCTTAATTAATTCGATGATATTTTATATCGGAATTGAATGTACTTTTTCAATTGTATACCAATGCAACTGAATCTTTTCAAGCATTTAAATCAGTTGATTCATATTGATGATAGTTCTTTTAGAGATAGTATAGCAAGTAGGTATGTCCTAGACGAATCACAATTGGTCAACTAAGTAGGTATTGAATGCTCTATTGGCTTTGCAAATTTTGCAACTCGTTATGAGTATTCAGACGTCTGACTAAAAGAAAATTTCAGAATTTTGATTTTTCAGTAAGTATCAGCAAGACCGTAGCACACTCTTTTATCAAGTTTTTGGTTTAGACGAACCGGTCATACCCTCAAGATACACATAGAGCCCATATTACATAGCTTTTCTATTTTTCAAGACGAATAAAACGTCTGTTAACCTAGATAAACGATATTCATTTTGAATTTCAAACTAACAAAACGAAGTAAACTTCATAGTATGTTCGAACGCAGAATCGAATACAAGTATCACAGTTTATAATATTCGACGTTAATGCTTGTGGTCAATAATATCCATTTCATCTGAATCTTGCTTGAGAATGGCAATGTCCATCCATTTGTCTTGATTAAAATCTGCAAATGCAATATTGCGAGTCATAGGTGAACATATAAGATTCTGACTTTTGAAGAGTTCCATCGCTATTTCCAAAAACAAAATAGACTTTGTTGCTGAGCCTATTGGCAACAGGAATACCCAGTCGATTGGCATCATCTAAATCAGACAATACAGCTGACCCAAACATAATTTCCGTTAGAATATGTGGTTAGATTCGAAAATTTTCCATGTCCATCACAAATTCAACTGTTGACTGTATTGGCGACAGCCAAATCCATCGAAGTATCATTACTGAGATCTCCCATAGTAAGCAAACGAGAAAATGATCCATTGCCAGCGAGATATATGATTTGGTTTGTAAATTTTCCGTTGACTGCACCGAAGAAAATACCAAAACTATTGTTTTCTTGATTGACAAGGGTAATATCGAGCAGCTCGTCGTGATACCAAGGTTGTGAGCTCGGTTCCGTAGAGTAGCTAATTGAATTTAGAAACAGTTCATCTTTATCTAGTAACAGTCTCACTACGCTATCCGTCTGAAAACCTGCGGTAAGAATATCAATTCGACTACCACTGTTAAAATCACCTAGTGTGAGACCAGTTGGATTAAATCGGTCTTTGATTGAATGTATCATAATATCAGTGAAATCACTGTTGTCGTAATCAACGATCAAAGCTACCATCTACATGCTAATTGACTTAATTGATAAAGGACATAGCAAATACTAGAGGTGCCTCTATGCTGCTAGTCTGTGGAAGCACAAAAACGATGTACGACGAAGCGATAGAAATGAGCAGGAAAATGTAAAAGATCGAAAAATATTAATAATATGAGCCAAAATTGACCTACTACTATTTAATTCAATAAACTAATTATAAATGTCAAAGTTTGTTTTCAAATCATTAGTCTGTAGTACTTTCTCATATTCTGAGCTGATCTCTCGAAAAACTATTAAATCGTCAGTAGTACGCTAATTTTGACTTCCACTAATCTGTTAGTCGGACATGTGCCCGATAGATACCAAATCAAACTGGTAGCTTTGATATCAATACTATCTAGATTTTCTATTGTTGTGATATTTATTTGTGTTATCTTCGAAATTTTTCACAAGAATTAATGCTGATGACTTTTACTTGTATGTATCGAATCAATAAGTTTTCGAAATGAAGCTTATCAGTAATTCAAGAACTACTTCCTTTTTTTAGCTTAATCACAGTGACTGATTTACTTTTGATACAGATGAAAACGGTAGTCGTAAGTAGTATGACTAATTCTTGTTTAGGGTTGCGGTACAATCTAGAAGTTGCTCAAAAAATGTGTGAAACGTATTAACGATCGATCTTCATTTTCATCGTGTAGTTTTTTATTATTATCTTCTTTCATTATATATTTTGCTATAATTTTCAAACGGTTAAATAAAATGAGCATAGAGATATATCCTTTAGCGAAAATATAAAAATATCTAAGTACTGTAGTTGCTGAGAAAGATTAAAAACTATTGTAGACAAAATATCATCACGGAACAGTTGTACAAGTCAATCTATAAACTTTTTATCAAAACAATAGTCTTATAAATAGTAGCACTGCAAATAAATTATCAAAAATTACGTGTAAAATTAAAGAAAAGAAAGAAAAGAAAAATAAAAGATGAAATTCAGTCAAAAATTTCAAAGTATAACTGTTGAGTAGACCAATTGTTGCTTTGGATTCACTGTGAAAATCGAGTCTGAAAAGATGTCTATTTTAATTTTGAAGAGTATGACAAGGATTACTAAGACGATATTGCAATAATTCAACACCATTTTGATACCACCAAATGAATGCACCTAATGATGAAATATGCCAAATTTGATGACTTGCAAATATGAAATCAAAGTAGCCTAAATACGTTGCGAAACAAAAAGTAACATCATTGTAGGTCTCTTCAGTAGTAAATACCTGGAAAAAACCTTTCTGGAAATTTTGTTAAATAAGCAACTGTTCCAACGCTCAATATTAAATAAAGAACAAATAATTTTGGAAAAAAATGTTGAACAAATTGATTTGACCAACCACCATGAAGATAATACCAGTGAAAACCAGGTAAAAATCCCAAGAGAGATATTGTAAGAAATAGTGCAGTATGAATGTTTCGTGTCATGTATCGTCTTACGCCATGTACGTAATATATAACAGCTATGAACATTATACAAATAATTAATGTTTCATATCGTATTCTCCAACTACGGTAGCACTCAAACGAAAGATGAAGACCACATAAATAACAGCCAAGAATACCAAGTCCAATACCACATAAATCTAATTTAAGAAAATCTGCAAATGCTTGTGATGATATACAACCAAATAGATGAAATAAAGTCGAACATAACATACATATCTATTGTTCGCAATTACGATGGATTTAGAATATAAACTAAAAATGAATTCAAAGACTTACTATAACAGAAAGAGTATAAAATAAGACAAAATAGTAATCGGATGTTGACGATATAAATGGTAACGCATGTCCAGCGTAAATGTCACGAAATAAAAAGTATATAAAAAGTCCAGTACCAATTAAATGTGACCAAATATTCACCGATTCATTATTCAGATAAAGTAAACTGAATAAAAATAACAAATGAAAAATTAAATGTGAACACCAAATTCAAATTCAAAGTACACTTACCTCAACAAGCATTGTTTTACATTTAAACCATATCGATAGCCCGTGCGAATATATGGATTTGATTGAAGATATTCAGGTACCATTTCAAATGAATACAATTGAAGTCGGTTCGGTTTATTTTTTTGTGGAGATAGTTTATCAGCTTGTTCATGTATTCGATTTCGACGCATATCATTAATAATTCAATCTAAAATATAGATGATGATTGATCATTTACCATTCAAGTTAGTACATAAATATTCGTTGAAATTAATGAAAACTATTATTGAGAAATGCAAATAGTGGTAAGAATTTTCCAGCGATTATTTCCTTTTAATAGAACATTGTATTGGTGCCTAAATAGAGTTAATAACAAGGAAACCCTTACCTGAAGTTCAGTTCAACTATATTATTTTTTTCTATCTAGAAAGATCTCTTTTAACACCATGGCTATGATATGAAAGTTCATAATTTCGAGAGAGAGAAAATTTTAGCGATTATTTCAAAATCATATGTCTGACCGAAAAACAAAATCGATTATTCACCGTTGGTCTCTATTAACAAGTTTAGAGTAGTGTACCAACATTGTTGTAACCAGAAAAGTTGATTTCTTTACGAGTTCATTTTTTATATCACTGATATCTGCATTCATACGAAAAGTTAATATCGTTTTTCGAACAATACAATTGGTTGAACTGGCCGAGTTCATATTTGACGGTCGAATATGATTTTTAATTTCGTTCAAAAAAATGGTTCGACGACGTGTGGATTCAATAAATATGTAAGATTTTCATGAATATCGAATATGAGTTATTAACATCGTTTCTAAGACTTTTCCAATAGGAAACAGCGATCATATATAACATGCATTATTTGATTTGAAAAGTGTAATTTGCTAGTTCATGAGCTAAAAACTTTCTCCAGTAGAAAAGTTGTGCAGCATGATCAACCGAATTTCTCTTGAGTACACATACAGTATTGTTTTCTGTGGGTGCCTACTCATAAAAAAGTCAATTTCTCAACTAACTCAGATAGCTCTCACTTTTGTTAAACTTTTTTCTGTATGCCAGCGATTATTGCCAATAATTAGAATAAATCTTGATCAGATGCGTTATTTTCTTTTATGTTCTATTCGATCAATAATACACACAATAAAGTAACAAATCATGATACTTCAGTTTCTTGCAATAACATGTTTGGAATGCCTTTTGAAATCGGAAATTTACGACCAGTTTCAGGACAAACAAGTTCACCTTCTTCAACTTCATATTCAAGCAGAACTTTATGCATCTTTTTAAGAAACTCTTCGTTCTGTTGAGTTGAGTCCGATATTGTCTCTGGTAATGATTCATGTAAACCAAGCTGTGATTAGAAAAAAACATCTTATTTCGTATATTATTACTAATAAATGATTACATCAGTGACAGCGCCTCTTAATGCATCATATTCAATACGTTGCATAACACGAATGATGAAATCTCGATTGTAATCCACCGATGCATTTTCTACTTTAGTAAAATTGATTTTTAATGGAAAACCTTTTGTTACGCCTTTGAGTATATTCGATGTAAGCATATTGTGTGTAATTAACTTCATTTTTTCTTATTTTATCTACAAAAGAAATATTATGAAAATTTCATTTCAGTCAAATATACATTATTGTTATAAAAAAAAAAGAGAGGGACGATTAATTTCGTTAATCGCCAGCAGGCATAAACAGATACTTTCAATATTGAATTTTTGTTTTAGTATCAAGTTTACCGAGTTTTAGATCGAATAGGATATGCTAAGCTAGTCAAATTAGCCATGAAAAATCTTATTGTGTTCGATAACAGTTTTATTTTCTAAAATACTAAAGATCGCTCCGATATTTTCACCCATCGCCATTATAAATCATACTTTATTGTTCAGAAAACAGTAACTCTTGTCTGTTTTGGCTGCTTGTTTTTGCAGAAAATAGAGTCAGTTTTTTTCTCATCCAACAAATACATATCTAAAATTTAATAGGAAAAACAGTATGATGATATAATCCTAATTAAAGCTCATTTGTGGAAACTAGAAACTTTTAGCAAATTCTAGACGACTCGATATTGACTATACATTCTGAGTAGGTCAAAACCAATTCAATTAAAACTCCTATCAGCGTGGGTAGTCGACTTTTTTTTCTTCTAAAAACAAGTATTTTTAGACCTGAGAGATAGTATTATGGTCACATGTATAATCCAGCAACGTAATGCATCTTCACAACAAAGTGGTTGAAGCATTCCATTGTTTCTATATTCAGCTTTTATTTAAAAAAAATTCCAGCACAAACAAAATTTATATTTTAGGAGTAAATAGTAAATGAGAAGAAGTATTCAAAGAAAAATTTTAGATAATGATACGATTCATTCTAAAGAAGAAGATAGACAAGAATGTAAACTTATAGTTGAATATTGAACTTATATTATTTACTTACTTCGAAATGAACTTATAACATAATATAGAAAAACAAAAATAAATACAATGCCACCAATTATATAACACATAAATCGTCGGTCACCTTTTCCACTCGACATAACATTTCCTAAATGCCGGGAGCTTCCACCAATGAAGCTACGTGCTGTATCGAAATCAAAACGCTATAAAAATGACGATAATATTTTTATTTCATTTTTCAATTAATTAAGTCCTACCATGGAATCAAGAAAACGATTGTGTTCTTTTGCTTCATTGTCAATATCGATTGCAATCTTACAAATAAAAACAATAAATTCATGCTTAACATCAACAAAATATGATTAAATATCAGCTAACATTTTTTAGTCGAGAAACTTTTGCAGCTAATTCTTCTGTGTGCGAGTCGTTTTTACTTTCCAAAATATTCATCAAATAAGTTAATCTAAAATAAAGATTCAATAAATAAATGGTCCTGTGTTACTAAAGAGTCATCTTGTACAATACAATTTAATATTTTTTGTTTCAAAAATAAATACTAAAATAAAACTCTGTAGGAAATAACATATGTATCGTTTAGCTGCACCTTGCATATCTCAACTGTTGATAAAAATCAGCTATTCGTCAGTCAAGTATTAGTATAAACTTATATTATTCATGCGGTGATCATCACTGATAAAACACGACATTTACGATCACATTATGATAATTTAACTTCCGAATATGCAACAACATTAACAGTATGATGTATTGTTTGCAGTTCATCAATCCTAGAAAGAAAGCAATTTCATAAATGAAATTCTCTCTTTTTTTTAAACATGTTTCTCAACAGGGAAATAAGTAATTACTATAAGAATTGACTTAAAAAGGAAGTCATTTTTGATAACTTATTCAATGCTTGTCATGTTAAAACAGCTAATTCTCAGCAGAACTCTAGATCTCCATAAATTTATAATTGTTCAGAAACAATAGACAGTTTCTATTTATATATCCGCTAGACAAAAGCTAAAACTTATGATTCATTGTTTTCATAATATCTAATGTAAATCATTATCTTCAAAAAGACATTCGAGAGTCACGTGTGAGAATTTATATTAAAGAAATTGAATTCATACGAATAATTTGACTGTGAAGAGTATAATTTAACAATGGTCATAGTTTCATTGAATTACATTTGCTGTTATAGAAATAACCTGACTTCGTAACAGATTTCAAACGGTTATTGACTATGGATACCATTAAAAACAACAAAATACTTGTTCACACACCATCATATCATCATATGAAGCACATAAATTATAACAGGATTTTATGAATGGCTATATTTTCAAATTACGCTTGTTGACATCAAGCTAATGATTGACTAGAATATTATTGTCTAGCCATGCGCTTAACAAATCAAAATTAATGCAATGTCTTCGGTTTGATCTATTAGATGAACTTGACAAAATCTAGTAAAACCGGTGAAATATTTGCATGTTAAATATTGGGCATAAATAATCGGTAAATATTGAGATATGTTAAACTAATTGATTCATTAGTAGATCATAGTAAGAATTCGTCTTTTTATTGGACGCATTTGTTTTTAGTTCGAAAATGATTGCTAATTCGGGGTTTTCAGATTGAAGATTTTTTTTTAAGCGATATTTTCAAATATTGGTGTGAAAAGGGTAATTGTTAGAGTGACATTCATGATTTCAATATTTAAATTTTGTTGTAGCAAATCGATCTAGTATAGGTTTTAGTTGTGTATAAGTTTCCCGATTATGAAAGGTTAAAAAACATTTTCATCGTAATCAAAGCTTTTCTATTGGATAGTTTATGAAAAATAATTTTATCTATGTGCTAGAGGTCGCATCCTATCGTAAACTATAGGTAAGTTTAATATCTGAATATTAGGGAAAAAAATCAAACGATACAAAAGCTATCATCAGCTGGCAGCTTTCGATTGAATATTTCTTAGACAAGAGGTTTTTTGTCATCAACTATCTATCTTATGAAATGTAATAGTGTTGAATTTTGTTGATTAGGGAAAACTGGTCGAGAATATTAATGAATTCCACACTATAATTCAACATCGTACAGAACGTTTTGAAAGTCTATTATGAGAAAGAATATGAATAATTCTTGAATGTGACAAACAGTACGCTTTACCTGTTCATCTTTTTACTTATCACTGTTTCAATCTGTTCGCATAATTGCATTTTTTAATAACGCCTCAAGTTGCTTATTCAATTTGATGTACGATGGATATCTTATAAATATTGCTCCTGATGTATTTTCACAACAAAAATTTCTATAACGATTTGAGGGTTAAGTGTCATCGTGTAGAGTCATTATTCCGAATTCAGTTGTTACAAAATGTTTCTTGTCGACGAACTGATGCACTTTATCATCGAGATGCTAGGAAAGCTCATTCTCCTGAATGAATGACCTAGTCTTTCTATTATTTAGAAAGTTAATGACATGAAAAAGAAACATGCCGAAATGTGAGAACAGTTGGTACTAATGCACTTTTAATAACAGCATAAAACTCATGGACATTTTTGTGTCAATACTATAGTATGTTTAGAATACGGCAAGACTGCTTAAGAATGATTTTCATTTGTTTATTTTTTGAGAGATCTTTTCTATATTATTCTCGTATTATAAAAATAGGTGACTCTAATTTGGCCTTCAACTAAACCATCGTGATGATGATATTTAGTAACATGGATTTTTTTATTTATTTTGTTCGGTAAAACTTCGAGAAGAAACGTGTTATATTTCAAGAGAACGAAGTCATATCGTTGACGCTGTTGCAGAAGAGCAATCACCAGTTGCTATCCTAATGTACTTCTGAAACACAGGGAATTCTATGAGTAATATTATAGTTTCATTCTTTTTTGTAGATAGGCCATCAATTAATTTGTCGCTCAATTGGAAGAAAAAATAATTATAACGGCATATTAGTAACAGAATCAACACGTCAATTTTCTGATGCTCTATCCTTCACTTTCAAAAGTAGCATTAGTGGTCGCCAAGAAAGATCTTTTCAACAATTTCATAAGTAATTTTTAAATAACACCTAGTGAAATGTCTGCTAATAGTGATAAAAACATATCTCTGGTTAATGAATATGATAACGACTGTTTCAATTGGAAACCGGTTAATGTATTATGCATTCTCTTCGTTTCTGATGCTGCCACTCCTTCTTTTTGTTCGATGATATTTTAATGAAGAAGAAGAAAAAAAAAAGAATAGCGAGTATTTTTTGCTGTGACCTCCTATTTATTCTTATATACAACCATTTCTTTTGCTTTTGAAGCGTTCTCTTGTCAAGTGAGCGAGCAATGAAAGTGTCGCTACCGCCAAGTAATTTTCTAGAAAGAAAAGCTATTTCTCTTTCTCTGTAATTATAATACTTGCTTACGTTCGTTGCCATAGAATGTGAGAGAAAAAGAAAACTGGGAGTACTTGACATCGATGGAAAACCGCAGAAGTACCGGAATGCTGTTACGAGCATCAATCAAGATTGATTTAGAGATAATGTTATAATCGCAGTAACTACACTTTTCAATTCTTTTTTTTTCCATTTTCTTCGACATTTCATAAATAAAATAACTAAAAAGAACTCATTTGATTCCTAAAACAGTGTTATTAACATTGTCCTTCTCGTAAGCATACATGCGTATTGATGAACTGTAAACGGCATCATACGGTGAGAGTTATTGTTAAGTCGAGCACTATTAAGCAACAGTGAAGTCAACCGAAAAACCAATCAATGGCTTGTATCTATGACTTCAGATAAGAGAGAGAGAGAGAGAGCGAGAGAGAGAGCCAATAATAATGAATCTTCACTACCGTAGGGATCATTTTTATCGATTATTACGGTTAATTGAATACGTGCTATACAACATATAGAAATGGCAATTTCTACTACGTATAAACAAGTGATAAAATAATAGCACAAGCAAGAGTTTGTACTAGGCAATTAATTGACACAGGCTCTTTTGTAATACCTTGTTTTGACTGAAGGAAAACAATTATAAATTAGTATTTATTTTAATTTCAGATAAAAATATTATTAATTCATTATTTTCATGTCGGGATTAATATTAAAAGCAGCGAATGATTTTTCAGTTTACTTCCTTGGTACATCTCGAAGTGATGATTCCACAGGTGATCGTCTTAGTTATCGATATACATGTGCAATACTTATAGCATTTACTGTTCTTGTATCGAATCGAGACTTTACTATGCAACGTATTCAATGTTGGGTAAAGATTATGTTGCAGTTAAAATCTCACTGATGGCACACATTCTTTAAATCTATATTTTAGGTTCCAGCATTCTTTAATAAAAACTATGAAGATTATACGAATAATGTAAATTAATTTTCTTTTATATATTGTAGTATTATTATCATGTTATTCAATATCATTAATAGGTATGTTGGGTTCGTAATACATATTATATTGATGATACAAAAGAAATACCTGAAAATCACGATATGCGTTATGAATCATCCATCCGTTATTATCAATGGATACAATTTATACTATTGTTTCAAGCATTGCTGTTCTTCATGCCTTTTGTTTTATGGAGAGCATTGAGTCAACGATCAGGTAAACTTACTAATATTAAAGAAAAGATATAGTTTCGAACGTTTCCTTTTCTCCTTCTAAAAACGAAGGCATTGATGTCCGAGATGTTGTTGAAGCTGCAACTAATTATAAAAAAATAACAGGTGAAAACGAGCGTAAACAATTGATGCAATATATGATATCAATTATTGATCAATATGTTGATGATCCACGTCGTCAATCGAATAATCGTGAACAAGTTTGGTGGAAAAAATGTATTTTTGTATGTTTTCCATCGTCTGGTCGTTATATGGGAGATTATCTAAGAAATTTATTTATTTTTATCAAAATAATCTATGCGATGAATGTGTTTGCACAAGTTTTTATTTTATCTTTTCTATTAAGTCAACCATTCTGGTCGTTAGGTTTTACAATTCTCGAAGCTTTATATAATGGAAGAGGTTGGGATTATCAAAGTCGACATTTTCCTAAAGTAACATTATGGTGAGAAGATGATACGGATAATAGTTCAACATAGAAATTTTCTTTTTGTTAAAGTGATTTTCAAATTCGTGAAGCAAATACATTACCAATAGCACATACTTATACGGTAATGTGTGTTCTACCAATTAATCTCTTCAATCAGGTTTTTACTTTTTTGTAAATTTCAGTAATCTTTTTCAGCTAACTATTTGTTTTTCTTCTAGCAAATATTTACATTCTTATGGTTTTGGTTTGTAATTGTCATTTTCTTCACAATTTACGATCTTCTTGTATGGATATATCGATTGTTTTTTCGGCGAGAAATTTATTTAAGAGGACGTCTTAAAGTAATGAATCCAGAATTAGCACAAAAATGGCCATATAAAGCGTCATGTGCAAATCATATAAATGAAGAAGAAAATGAGCATCTGATTAAAGGTAGGAAAAGAAAATTTAATGCTAACAAAAAGAGAGATCCGGGAATAGAACGGAATGATGTGACCTTCATAGAAGTAAGCGTATCATCACTGATGCGTTCCTTTGTTGGAAATACAAAGTGCGAGTCATTTTCTCGTTAGCCGGCAAGGGAACGTTCAGGAAAGAGAACTCCAACGCCGATAAACGCAAGTAAAAATGCAGAAATTAAAATATTGAATGCTACGTCAAGTAGTCTGGATCATATTTTTAGTCTCTTTTAGAGTGTAATACATACCGATTTTTTCTTACGTCATATATTATTAATTTAATATGACATGAAACGCAGATGCATTTATTTAACATTGTTGACAAGAATTATGCTTAATCTTTTCTGTCGGTAATTAAGAAAAGAACATTGCATATGCTGCTTTCTTTGCTAAACTTTACATGAAACAAAGTAGAAGAAATTTTCTCGGTTACGTGTATACGATTGAAATAACTCTTTTCGTTGATTGTTCGTAGTAAAAGAAAAACTATTCTTGAAACAAATGACAAAACTAACATAAACAAACTATTTTAAAATAGATCGAATTTTATTACGATATATTGGTTGGTTCTAACAATCTTTTGTAAATATTTGTAATAATTACGCTATAAAATCACATGTAGTTTACATTCATCAATGAAAGCATACTAAATTTATTTATAAATGCTTGTATTAGAATTTAAAAAAACATCCAACAATACAATACTGAATATTTCTAATGAGTTGTGTTCGTATATATTCATATTCTAGTTCAAGAACGTGGCGAATCCGCAACAACTGGAGATGAAGAGTATGTTTTAAGTAATGGGCAGAAAGTTCACCATCAATCAAGAATGTTTATTGTACCTCGTATTTATTACAAGAATAATCGATCACTCTTTCATTTCTTCGATGCAGAATACTTAGAACCTGACGGACATTTTATTTTAAGAATTATTGCTACAAATGCTAGGTGAGAATTCAATAAATGAATATTTTTATTGAGTAAAAAAATATATTTTGTTTTCATTCTAGTGATTTTGTTGCAACTTTAATTCTTCATCATCTATATGAAAAATGTTGCGAAAAACGATTTCGCTCAAATGAAGTACAAACTAAAATGCCAGCACCTCGTACAACCATTTACAAATATTTGATCATGCCTAAAGAAGAACCAGCTCCACAACAACTAAGATTAAATCAACCAATAACAACGAATAATGAAACGCAGCGAACAACTGATTCATCAGCTCCTCCTCTTTTACCTCGTTCTGTTCGAATAGAAAGTCAACTATCAGAAAAATCAGGTAGTTCATCTCATACTTAACTTGAAATTCGTACAATTGAGGTTTTTCTTTTCATTCTAAAAAGATACTAAAGCACAACATCGGCCATCAAGACGATCTCGATCAGTACCAAAACCTAACAAAGGATAATCACATGAACATTCGGTGTGATATTTATTATTCTACCAACTCAATGTATTTTTCTATGTACAGTAATAGATTTTAGAAAATAAACATAAACTACTATTGTCCTAGCAAGAAAGCTATCGGTTGAATTTAGAAAAGTAGCATTCTTCTGACTTGTATATACTGCACCTGTAAAAAAAAGGTAAATAGCCAGGGAATACGCTTAGTGGTTACTGGTTATTATGAACAGCAGACACTGAAGTAATCACTTTCTTCTTTTTCTATGATCGCACTTAAATAACACATACAATAATATAAAAAATATAGTGGCAACATTGAATATATATCTAAGCATATTTGATCGATGAACTTTTGTGCAAACCAGCAATCAGTAGCGGCCAAAATAGAATACATCAAAGTGAGCAGCAACTAAAATTTATCTTTTCGCTATTAAGTAGAGCTCAATCATATTTCTTTTATGTTCGTTTCAATTAAGTTATACGTTCACTAGAACAAAGGTAAGTATTAATATTGAAAAAAAATAGAAACAATCAAATCAAATGACGTCTCATTTCTCGAAGTCCATCTCGTGTCATTGTAGCTGATTTTGGTGTAAAACCAAGTTGATTAACAAGAGATTTTTTAAATTCATCATCGTTAGCACTTATCATATACCTTGATAATAATTGATGAGCCATAATAATTCTTAAATACAATGTCAAATAATAATATCTAATATGTAATATATTTTCATACCCATGTTTTTCACATAAATCTCCATGTTTTGGACCAATACCAGGTACACAAGTGACAGGTTTGATTGTCAATGGTTCATTAGCAAATGAGCACTTAATATTTCCAAAAAAGTATCGTCTAGTTTTAATTCAACTCCGTCAATGTCTTACATGTTTCTTGGTACATAGCCGCGGTGGATCATCATTATGTACATTCATTGGCCTAGTTAATGCTCGTTGAACTAACTGATTCATTATTGCTTTTGTTAGTTCTTGTTTCGCATGTAAATTATCATGAGTATCAACTTTAATTGCATGTTGTTGAACAATGTGTTCGACTTTATGATCATCTGATTCGATTGGATCAGGATTTTGTTTTATGGGTTCAGGTGTTTCTTTGCTTAAACGCGGAGCGTTTACTTGGTTTTTAATAGCATTTTTCTTATCATCACCGCCACAACAGCTTATATTAACAGATTGTCGTTGAGAATGCATGCTTGTTATCCATTCATTAACATCACTTAGAAGAAAATGACGTGGACGGTTATCTTCTATACTTGTTAACCTAGTTGTTGGCTGTTGCGATACTATTTCTTTAGAGTTTTGTTGTATTATATTTATTTCTTTACTACGAGAACGTTTACTACGAAAAAATGAACGAACACTGGACGACATGAGATGGAAAGTAGAAAAATAATGATTAAAAACAAAATTCGTCAATTAAATGAAGATAATTTACGAACAGGTTGCTAAGATATAACACTAGTGACAAAATATAATCATAAACAACAATTTTATTGTTTTCGTTAGTGTACACACTAATATCAAGAACAGAAGCGATTCTTAGTGTTTTACTTATTGTCTTCGATGTGTTTCTTTGATGAACATCTTCAAACGTTCTCATTTGCTAGCAAGAATTTTCTTTTATGAAAATTGATTTATTCTAGGAAAATAATAATTGTGAAATTTATGCATATATAAATCTAGAGAAAAATATTCGAAACAATTTTTTAAAACTAAATAAACAGAACACACGAGAAGATGTGATAGAGAATAAAAGACACTAGTAATATCATAAGATGATTGTTTTGTACTAAGGTCCCCAAATGCGTTTTATAGTTTTGAATGAATCTTTGAAAGTAAATATAAAATATTTGTAGACTTCATTCGAAGTCTCGAGTCAATGAAGATACTAAATGAATCGATGGTTCTTTACTATGATTGAAACCGTCTAACAAAATAACAGCTATAATGAATAGCGAAGCAGAAAGTCAAATTGTTAAGTCACAATGTAGATCGACTTTTTGTATCAACACTATGAGAATGTGATGGGATGCAAATTTGGTGTCTTTCATTTTCTCAACATCCTATGTTGCCATTATGCCATTTCACCCTCTAAAATATTCTTGTGATATGTGTAATATAAAAATAGTATTCTAATTAATAATAGAACAATCATATTTTTTTCTGTCTCTACTCTCAAACAATCTCAGCCAACATTTGACTTTCATAAGTTGCTATTTTTTTCTGGAGAATGCTGCTAGATTGGAAGTTATTGTTATTGAACTTCTTTGAAAAAAGACTTCTAATTATGATAATAAATGAAGGCATCAATTAAGCGATTGTCATGTCTGCACTAAAAATAAAATAATTCTTCTAAAAACAATTGTTGAGTTCACTTATTAAATTGAACTTTCAAAATGTCGCTTAGTGTCTCGGTAACAAAAGATTTAGTGAATTGATTTAGACTATTGAATTTCATAGCTGGAAAACATATTTTCGCATTTGACTTTTTATAATAATAGTTTACCACCCAAACAATCATCAACCACTACATCTATTATCAAAAAAAAACCAGAATTTGTTTTTTGGAAAACAATAACTAATTTTTTGAAGTGTTCATTTTTTTTTCAAACCATATCTTCAGCCTTGACATATTTATCGAATTCTTCTTCTGTTAAATAACCAAGAGCCAATGTTGCTTCACGTAGTGTTAGTCCTTCTGTATGTCCTTTCTTGGCAATCTCTGCAGCTTTATCATAACCAATATATGGATTTAATGCTGTTACTAAATAAAATTCAATATAAAAATCAAGCATAAAATTTCCTTGTAACATTTACCTAACATAAGAGATTCGTGCACGTAACGTGTTAGAACCGATGTGTTCGGTAAAATTCCTGATACACAATGATCGGTAAATGAATTACAAACATCAGCTAAAAGTCTTATTGAATGGAGAACATTTTTAATAATTAGCGGTTTGAAAACATTCAATTCAAAATGTCCCATTGAACCACCAACAGTAACAGCCACATGATTACCCATCACTTGTGCGGCCACCATTGTCATAGCTTCACATTGAGTTGGATTAATTTTACCAGGCATAATTGAACTGCCTGGTTCATTTTCCGGTAATATTAATTCACCTTAACAAAGAAATTTTTCACGAAAAATAACAAAATAGAGAAAACTACACTCACCTAAACCACAACGAGGTCCTGAACCCAACAGACGTATATCATTAGCAATTTTCACTTTAAATAGGAAAATTATATTTTTAATGAATAAACAATAACGATCATCTTACTCAGACTAACCGCTAGAGTATTAAGTGCACCACTTAGTTCAACCATTGTATCATGTGTAGCTAATGCTTCAAATTTATTGGGTGCATCGAGAAATGATACTTGAGTAAGTTCAGTTAAAATTTGAGCAACAAATTTGCCAAAATCTTTCGGCGCATTAATTCCAGTACCAACAGCTGTTCCACCAATAGCTAATTCAGACAGACGTATTTGACTGGTTTTTAAACGTTCAATATTCATTGCTATTTGATGTGCATATGCAGAAAATTCTTGTCCAAGTGTCATGGGCACAGCATCTTGTAAATGAGTTCGACCAATTTTATAAATCAACGAAAACTCGTCGGATTTCTTTTTTAATGCACTATGAAGACTATTTAATGCTGGATATAATCGACGATTTAATTCTAATACAGTAGCAATATGCATAGCTAAACAACAACAACAACAACCACCGCATAGCATTTTAAACAATAAAATACTCAATGATAAATAGTTGTTTTACCAGTAGGAAATGTGTCATTAGAACTTTGACTTTTATTCACATGATCATTGGGATGAACAGGTGTTTTACTTCCCATGATACCACCAAGTATTTGTATTGCTCTATTTGAAATAACTTCATTAACATTCATATTTGTTTGTGTACCTGAACCTGTTTGCCAAATACTCAATGGAAAATGGTCATTTAATTTACCATCAATAATCTCATCACATACTTGTGATATAGCATCGGAAAGTTTATTTGCAAGACCAAATTTTTGATTTACTATTGCGCATGCTTTTTTTAATAGGCCAAATGCTTCTACTAATGGAAGTGGCATACAATCTAAAAGTTAATTTAAAAAGAAATATTTGACTAAGAAAATGAGTTTTTATTCTTTACCAGTCGGTAATCCAATATTAAAATAAATCATTGAACGGGCTGTTTGTGCTCCATAATAGCATGCCGATGGTACTTGGATTGGACCGAATGTATCGGTTTCTGTACGCATTTCTTTGGGTAATTCATTCACATCATTCATGTTTTTATATAAGTATATATCTTATTGTATTAAAATACATAGCTCTTTCATATGTTTTCAATCCTCTTTCCTTATCATAGATGAATCATCAAATATATATATATATTTACCTGATCAATTGTTGGTTAAAATAAGAGGTGGCAGCAAACGACACGCAAATCTATTCTTTTAATTATCTTAACAAGTATGATGAAAATTAAAAACGATTCTATACTAATTATTTATTTCACTTGGAAGAATTAGAGAAAAATTCCATATATATATATATATGTTAGCGTCCAAACTGAGATTACGTTCAATCTCAGATTGGCCTAGGCAAATCTCGAATCCGAGATTGGACGTGTCCAATATCGGATTGAGCGGAAATTTAACATTAAAACGTGAATTAGTCTGTACATCGGTATAGAATTCAAATTCAAATTCTTATTGATGAATTATGATCAGGGTAACCCATACCCTCACCCTCAAGATTGAAAAGTGTCCATAACTCCTCGAGCCTTTAATTTATTCGTTTATTGATGATTACGTTGCCTGGTATGATGATACTTCATCGAAGTCCATAAGTAGAGAATCGAGTTCTACACCGATGTACAAGCTAATTCACATTTTAATGTTAAATTTCCGCTCAATCCGACATTGGACGCTAACATATATGTATATGAACAGTAGAAATACACAAATATTAGAAGTTACACATGGTGTATACATGTAGATAAGATCTAATCAGACAAAACAATAAAGAGAAAAATAAATGTATTCAAACAGATGTTTGTAATTGAGGTAAATGACGATTAATTTGTCGAATAATATCTTCAAAACATCGTTTATAATGCCATGCACTTCCTTTTGTACGTTTACGTTGTATACCTAACTCTTTGCCTTGAACGGCAACTATTTCTAGATTAAATTCTAGCACAATTTTACCCCAATCATCTTCAATGAATACATCATAAATAAAACGACTTCTAAATATTTAAAAATATGAATATATATAGTTAGGTTCATATACGTCTATACATCATAAATTTTACATACCCTTTTTCTTTATATTTAAGTTGAGAATTAGATTGAATAGATTGTTCAAGTAAATCACATAATTGATCGGAATCATCGCAATTTAATGATGTTACATTAGCTGTTTCCTAAAAACAATTAAATATAACAAAATTATTAGAATACTATAATAATTATATTTCTATACCCAAGTTTTTCTTGGTCTATTTGTATTAAGTCGTTTTGGTGTAAGAATTTGTTTAACGGTATTCAAGCCACGTTCTACACTACCAAATAATGATCGAACTTTTTTATTTTGACGGTGTGGCGTTAAATATACATCTAAATCATCACTATCAACAGCACCCACTGAAAATGCTCTATAGAAAATAGAAATAGTATAATTACTTATGAATGACTAATAAAATCGAAAATGTATTGCAAAATAACAAGAATAAACGTAGCTACTAATTGTGAAGATGTAGCCACTCTCCACTAGACAGATACGAGATTGTGAATACAAGAAAAAAGTTCTCTTAGTAGGAACTGATGATTATATAGTTAAATATTTTATGTTATGTGCAAATTATCTGATCTATGTAAACATAATTTAAAAATAAAATGAAAACAATTATGAAAAAATATTTTAGTTGTAATACAAATCATAGCTTTACTCCGAATCTATAATCTTTACAGAACTCATAACCTCATAAATTGATCTCTCAATGGATTGCCGCTATAGTAGTAAAAAGTAATAATAGCTATACTTTAGTGCCGAAGCAATCTTTGAATCATCAAGATTATCACCATCAAGGCCATCATCAAAAGATTTTGAAGCAGTAATACGATGATCTATTAATAATAATAATAATAGAATGTTTTCGATCTCAAAATAGTTTCTTCTATAACCTTTCTTTATGCTAACACGTCTTGGCCCACTAGGTGATTCAGCAAACAAGAGGATTCGTTGACAATTAGGTGCTCTAAAAAAAGAAAGAACAGCTTATATTTTCATTCATTTTTATCATATACTTGAATATTGGTATTAGTTGTCCGTAACGTGGTGTCTGTGAATTTTCAATATTTTCTTTATTTGGTGTTTTATGTTTTTGTTTATATGCTGATTTCATTTCATTTTGAAATGATAAATTTTTTTTATCCTGTTGAGATAAAAGAAGAAAATTAGCTGGCGGTGGATTTTTTTCACGAAGTAAATTCGTTGGAATAGAATTTGATTGTTCATTTTGCCGATAAGTTCTATGAGAAGTGATCTGTTGTATGCGATTAGGTAAAAGGCGTATCGGCTTATTTCTAGATTTGAGATTCAACAAAATAAAATATGTTGCAGTCAAATAATCATATCGTTTCTAGAAAAATAGACCGAAATATTTTATTTTCGATAGATTTATTAAGTTTTAACAAATCACATTTAGCCTACATGATAAAATTCTTGTGCAATATCGCTCACAGTACGGTCATAATATAAAGCCATTTCACGTATACATGATAGATCTAAGTTATTCTATGAAAAATCAATGACATTCATTAGTGAATAGAAACTTCTAAAAAATCTACTTGATAAAGTGATTCCCATTCTACAGGTTCAGTGTAAACTTGATTCATAAGCCATGGATGACAAAGAAGATCATCAATACGAATTCGTTTAGTTGGATCAACTTGAAGCATGCGTCTCAGTAATGCAACACTTTCTGATGATAAGAATGGTGGCATATAGTAGATACCATTCTGAAATGAGAAAAGTATATCATTGCTAAATTCCAGTTATTTCTTATGTTTTTTATTACTTGAATTTTAGAATACATAGATGCTATGTTCTCATCATCGAATGGGAGAGTACCACATAACAATGTGTAAAGAAGAACGCCAAGACTCCAAATATCAGCCTAAACATATAAATAAAAGAACGATTGAGACAGTTTTCTTTATCAGATTTCACTGTTTATGAATTAGTAGTGCTAAGAGAGATCAGGTATCAGATTAGTTCATCAACGCTGCATCATACATTTGACAAACATGAATAAATAGTATGACAAAATGTTCAGACAAAACGATATCTTAAAATTATCTTCTCAGGTATGCAAAATCTCCTGATTTATAAAGATCTCCATTCTTGCCTTTAAAAAAAAATTTCATGTTCTATACTAAAGATTTCAATAACATATCGGCTTTTCTTACCACGTCACCTCGATAATTCGTCCCAGCAATAATTTCCTGTACAGACAAGAAATAGAAATCAAGTAAATATTTTTCTTGTAAAACTTATGTCTATCATTACCGGTGCAGCATACGCTGGACTACCACAAGCTGTACCTAAATATGCTAAATTAATACCACCCTAGAAATAAATATTAAAAACAAAATGATATTCATTGATGTACCAAAATTACTTTTGGTTGTGCACATAAACCAAAATCAATCAATTTCAAATTTTCTCGGCGATCAAGTAAGAGATTTTCCTAGAATAGAGATAAACGACCAAGTCAAGTTTTGTTGATCGATGTCTCCTACATACTGGTTTGAGATCACGATGACAATAACCTTTTTTATGCATATAAGCTACAGCCGATACTATTTGACGAAAGAAATGTCGAGCTTGTTCTTCGGATAGACGATTTCGATTTACAATATAATCGAATAATTCACCATTACAAAAATACTATAGAAATGTATTTCATTAGCAAAAATTAAGACGAATTAAGTGAGGTTACCTCTAAGACTAGAAAATAATATTCAGCTGTTTCAATAACTTGATAAAGTTGACAAATATGTTGATGACGTAAATCTTTCATTGCTTTTATTTCAAGCGCAACACGAACTACATCACTCTAATAAAAAGATTTGCATAAATGGCAGAAATATGACATAAAATAAAATAATGATAAAACAATTACTTACCCCTAATTTAGCTTTATCGATTATTTTAATCGCTACGAATTCACCGGTTAATAAATGTATTGCTTGTTTTACTTTACCGAAACCACCATGACCTACTGTCTTCAACAATTCGTAATAGCCAACTAGTGATGGGTAGACAACTTGCGGCATTTTTTCACCACGAAATCAATATATGTACAAATTAATCATACAGCAATATTTCTTGTAATTATATGGTAATAAAAGCATTAAACTACACACATAGTAGGATGAATGAACATGGTATGTATATCGTCGTCTTCTCTTTCTTTTCCTGACAATCGATTATTTATAATCCAATCGAACATATAATTTTAATTATGCAATTGATTGTTCATAGACGACATCTGGCATAATTTATAAGAGGATGACTATAATGATTATCTCTGCTATTAGAATTATTTATTATTATTTGTCGTTCCTTTTAGCTAAATAACCAGTAAAAAATAAGGTATACTAGGTAAAAAGACAATGGACTAGCTATAATAGAAAATAAGTACAACATAATACAATGATCCATCAGATAAAAAATCCAGTTCCAACATATTCTAGTAGCAATTTTCCATTGCTTATTACATGAAATATATGTATATATGATTTGAAAATTCAATCAGTTCATATTTCAGATATGTTAAACACAAGAGTGAATGAATCCGAATCATCTAAAGTCATTCATTACTTCCATATTTATTGTCAATATGAGATCTAAACTAGATTTTCTAGATTTTTTCAAATAATATATTCGTATGGATCGAAAATGATAGGCTACAAATACCATTTAATGCTTATGTTTGTTCTCGTTGTTTTGCTTTGACTCATTTGTGGAGAATGCAAAATTGCATGTAATAAAATCAATAAAAGCTTTACATTGCATCAAGCGTTATAAGTTTCTTCTGTCATACTAAGATATCATTGTTGCTTGATAATATTTACTATTACGAAAATTTCCAGTGTTTATTACACGTAGCTTATTTGTCAAGATTCGACTTGGAATTTTTCTTCTCAACCACATTGACACTAACATCTAAAATCTAGTTTGAAACATTGACCATTCAACTCGCATAAAAGAAACTTGAGTTGTACTTGATTGATTGGCAATTGAAAATGTTAGTAGAAAATCATTGTAAAAGATAAAATAATACTTGTGCATACTTAACATTTTGCAGCAATACAAGATAAAAATGATATATTTTATTAACTTTTTGTAATGATACTAAAATAGGTTCAATTTTACTTCATTTCCAATCAATATTCATAGAAAAACTTTCTCACTACACAATAGATAGGTATCTTCTTTTTAGTATATGATTTGACTTTATCTAAATTGAAATTAAGTGATCTAAGAATTTTAGAAAGTGCACGAGCAAATCTTGAAAACTACTAAAAATGTTCCAAAACAGAATGAAACTAATATCAAACAGGTAACTATAGCATCTCTTATATTTCCTTCAAGTATTTTACTGAAATCAGAGTACCAAAAATCTTACTATATATTTCTTCTCTTTCTTTAAAAAGAAATGTACAAAAATGTAGTGAATGGTTTTTAACGACCTCTCTCCCTCTAACATAGATGCTGCGATTGATTTTAATCCAATAGCAACAATGAAGAAAATGGTGATAATAGAGAGCGAGCCAAGCTTAGTTTTTTTTTCTAAAAGGATAAAAGAGACATGAATCAGATACTATCAGATAGCGCTACTTGCAAAGCATTGTGACCAAATGCTAGCAATGATTCATTTGGTAGTTTGCTTTCGTTCCGTTTCTATCTTCATTCATTCTTTCTTCGAATCGATTCAAAAAGAAATTCAATTTCGATGTTACTTTTCTTCAATACGTTCCTATAATATACAAAATGAAAAATTGTTGTTCTTATCTTTAAAATGATTAGTTATGAAAAATTACTTGTTTTCATGCATCATGTGAAAATGCTGTCGTCATCATGACTTGCAATAATTTTGCAAACACCTTATAATCTGACAGATTTTGATTTCATCTTCAGAGTGAAAATAATCTACGCACTTAAAGATCTGGCTGATACAATATACTAAGTAGTGTTGAGTAGCACATCCAAAAGTCCAATTAACATAGTATTAATGATTTGTGGAAGTATTAATTCACTTTTTCTTCTTACTTTTTCAAGATTTAATAAACAAGAAAACATGGGTTTACTGACGCTTGGTCGTCCATTAAATTGGGAAGAAACAAAAGAGTATGCATCACTTATCCGTGAACACGGTATCGAACAATTTATTCATATCCATAACAAACTCAAAGATCGTCGAAATGACTGTCTCAAATGGGGTGATGAAGTATGGAAAAGTAATGGAAAAAAGATCTCAATCGTAATATATTTCTTCTTAGGTTGAATTTCTTATGGTACATTTTGATCATGAAAACAAAAGAGTACAACTTGCTCTTAGGTCTCATGAAATTTTATCTACTCTTATGAAACCTCAAGATCAAAATCCAGCGTAAGGATGATAACTCATAAAAATCAATTGTTTGCTAAGATATTATTTTTATATTTAGTGATTGTGTAACATTATGGCATCCAGAATATGCAGTAAGTAAAATAAACAAATGTAATCGAATATTTAGTTTATTCATTTTTCACTAGGATTATATGATTGAGGCTACGCCCGGCAAACCCTATGGACATTTACCGGTACATTTCAATATGGTGGAAGCAAATATGCGTTTACGGTAAATTTCAAATAAATTATTGAACAAAAAGAAAAGAAATAAATATTTTTCAGTCGACAACAAGGTCAACAATTACTTGGTAAAGATGAATATGTACTTAGTACTTCCAACTTTCCAAGGTATGAAATTTACTCAAAAAATTAACAAATTTAATTTGAAAGCACTGTGTATATTTTTGATTATTTAGAAATGGATGTCCTGAATTTACTTGGCCTACTCATAAACCAACACCAAGTACATCAGCATCTGCTTCAATTTTTTTTCCTGATGAAGTCATTTTTCCGAATCATCCACGTTTTAAGTAATATGATATAATGAATCAATGATTACTAATTATTTTATTTTCTTCAGAACATTAACACGAAATATTCGTCTGCGACGTCAATCTAATGTCGCTATTCATCTTCCTAGTACGTACAAGACTAAGAATTATTCTTTTTGAATTCTTATTATTATTACTACAGTTTTTATCGACAAAAATACTCCGCGACCATTTATTGAAGATTTATCAATATATGACCATGATGGTAATTCGCATGAATCAACTGCTATTGAAGATCATATTTACCTCGATGCCATGGGCTTAGGCATGGGTTGCTGTTGTTTACAAGTGACTTTTCAAGCTCAATCAATTGATGAAGCACGCTTTCTATACGATCAACTGACTCCATTGACTCCTATTATGGTATATTGACCGTTACTATTTTGTAAAGTTATTTCCCTCTTCCTCTTATAAAGTTAGCACTGGGTGCATCATCACCGATATGGCGTGGTTATTTAGCTGATATTGATTGTCGATGGAATGTATTATGTGCCATGGTAGATGATCGAACACCTGAGGAACGAGGCCTTGAAGTAAATAGATGGAATTTTTGTTCTCGAAATAAAATTAATTCTTTTATTTAGCCATTAAAAAATGAACGTTTTCGTTTACCAAAATCTCGTTATTCAAGTATTGATTGTTATATTTCACCAGACAGTGCCATTTATAACGATATTGAAGTTGTTCAAGATGCAGATGCCTTTCATAAACTTACTGAACATGGTAAAAGGCGATAGCTATATAAAATAATCTTTTGTTTTTTATCTTCCTGATTTCAATTCTCTAAAGGTATTGATCATATATTGGCTCAACATATAGCACATTTATTTGTTCGCGATTCAGTAGCTTTATTTGAAGAACAGCTTCATCAAGATGATACACAAGATACTGATCATTTCGAAGTCAAATTTCTTTTTGTTTCTTTTGAATTTAATATAAAAACATATTTTTTATTTTTAGAACATCAATTCCACTAATTGGCAATCGATGCGATTTAAACCACCACCAAGTAATAGTGATATTGGTTGGCGTGTAGAATTTCGACCCACAGAAGTAAATATCTATATTTTGAGTTCCTTTCTTTTTTTTTTCTCATCGTATTATTCTACTATATAGTTACAAATGACCGATTTTGAAAATGCTGCACTTGTAACATTCATTGTTTTATTGACACGTGCTATTATGACATATAATCTAAATCTACTTATTCCTATTTCGAATGTAAGATATTCAACGATAATGAATGACGAACGGTACCATCTACATTTCTTAATAGGTTGACGAAAATATGCAATCGGCTCAACACCGTGATGCAGTTCTGCATCAAAGATTTCATTTTAGAAAATGTCTTTCAACTAGTAAATATTTGTTGTTTTATTTTAGTGATATCTTCATTTTTTTTTGTTTTCATTCAGTGAAAACACCTGATACACCATGCATGGCATCTGTGCAACAGTCTGCTTTTCAAGAAAATGAATGTGAACATCGTCTTATGACCATAAATGAAATCATTAATGGATCAGTAAGTGCAATGTTTCAGTTAAGTTTTACATAATCGATCAATTGATTTTATTTTAAATTCTAGAATGAATTTGTTGGTCTATTGAAAATTATTCAGGATTATCTATCTAATATTGAAGTAGATGCTGATACGCGATGCACTATTAATCAATATTTAAATTTAATAAGTAAACGAGCAGCTGGTATGTTGAACAAAACTTGTTGTAGTTGGTTTTTGCATTAAATCAAATATCTATTGATTTTAAGGTACATTAATGACGAATGCAGCATGGATGCGATATTTCGTTACAAATCATCCAGCGTATAAACATGACTCAGTTGTAAACGATGAAATCACTTATGATCTATTATGGAAAATGAAAAGAATCTCAATTGATGAAGAAGAATGTCCGAAAGTATTGCCTCGCATGTCATCAAAAACAACACTTGATATTTCAGCCGCTGTTGAAAAAGAAAATAATGAACTAGAAGTAAAACGATCTTTAATGAATCAACATAATCATCACGAATGAATCAACATAATCATCACGAATGAATCAATTCATTTACTTTTCTCTCTTCTATTAAATGTGTAGCCTTTCACACAAAGCTCGTTCTCGTGTTTGCGTTCAATTCATTTTTTTTTCATTTTTTTGCCGTTTCTAAGCATGCTATCATTGTTATTCGATATTTTATCTTATTTTATTCTTTTCAATATTTGTTATGTAAAATCAAGTTTTAGATAGTGAGCGAATCGCTTGAGTAAAATGCTATTTTTTTTTGAGTAGAGAGGAAATAATGTTTGAATTGGTGATGGGGGGTATATTGGATATTCTGATATTTTTACAAACAGAAGATGAAATAATGATGAATAGGTTTTCTTTGGACAAGAAAAAAACCTACAATCAAGAATTTCATAGTATTCATTTTTTGAATAAAAAATTTCAGTTTTTTAAACGGTTTGCATTTGATACTAGATTCTAAGCTCAAGAATAGTTTAAAATCCCTTTTTCTTGATATCAAGAACCCAATCGTAATTTCAGTAACCTTTTAGGTATTGTTATTTAGAATTTAAATTTTCAGAAAATTGAGTCAATATTTCCTGAAGTATGCAAGAAATAATTTTTGCGGTTTCGGAAGTTCTGCTTGATACACTGAAGTTTTTCGATGTTTTGAATTTTTTGCAGAGAGATACTAATAATAGATTGAAAAAACATTCATCAACAAATTTTTAGTAAGCCCCCTTGTGGCGGTACGGTCACTACTGATTTTGTTAATATATAACTTATATTCTTTTCTATACAAGTATAATTAATCGTTTCTTTTTCTTGTACGCGCCAATATATAAAAATCAATGCATCTTATACTTACTGTTTTTCCTTCTAAATCAGTTACACTATATATTCATCTTTGTCAACAAAATAGTAGAAAAAGATTCTATTGCCTTTTTCTTCTTCTATTCTCAACTGTTCTTCAACATACTCAACGCTAGTTCTTTGAACTATTGTTGAATAACTCTCGTTCGTTTCTCTATCTTGTCTTGTTCAATAAATCATTGGTATCCTTAGTCAAGTCATAATTCGTATCGTTTCTCCAATTGGCCATAGACAGTTATTGTGGCTCCTGGCATTTCTAATAGTTGCACATCAGTTGACATCACTGAGAGCGTAACAAGTGGCGATCACACCAGTCCAGGTTGATCAAAACGGAATCGTTTACGGTCTGNTCATTGGTATCCTTAGTCAAGTCATAATTCTTATCGTTTCTCCAATTGGCCATAAACAGTTATTGTGGCTCCTGGTATTTCTAATAGTTGCACATCAGTCGACATCACTGAGAGCGTAACACCCCTCCTCCTCCCTCCAAAACCTAGAATTCTAGTATTCATATATTGGCATGTACTTGCATGTACTCGGTTGTACCGCCCGGTACATGAATTCTAGAACTCCAGATTTTTGGGAGGAAGACAGGGTAGTGCAACCGAATACATGTGAGTACAAGTGTATCCTCGGTGTCACTAGCGGAGCTTTCAGTCTCTATATAAATTGTCCAGCACAAGTTGTACCGGTACTTGCGCAGTCCTCACCTTATACTACATGAACCTACCCATTATTTTAATTTTTTTGTTGTTAATTTATATGTCTCAGACATGCAGAGGAGATGACAACAGATAAGCAAGAGAAAAGAGAAAATCGCTGTTTGTCTTCTGTAACGATAAATACGGGACTCTATTTGGGTAGATATGTTAATGACCACCTGAATAGAGGTGGATTAGCTTACCGCCACTCTCGGCAATAATGTTTATTGGCTTCTTCACATATCCAGAGTGTAACCACTTCGTACGTAACACACGTATATGTTAGCGGTCAATGTTGGACTACGTCCAATTTAGATTTGCCTAGATCAATGTTAGTTTGATGGAAGCTATTTATGAAGAAGCATTTCTCAACATATAAGTTGATTAGCTCTAATTTTTGGGCTACAAAGAGACTTGAATGACATGTTGAAAGTTTGAGGAGAACTCATTCTGATAATATTTCTCTGTTCGAGTTATGATCGTTTGTAAAACTTCGGGTTTTCGCGAAAGGTTATAAAAAAAACAATGAACTACCTACAGAATTATGTTTTTCTATTTTTTAAAATACCAATCAGACTTTCAGTTTTTATGTCTATGTCTAGGGGTGACACTTTAACTTTACTTTAAAAATTAAAGTTTAAAGTTGACTTTGAACTTAACGCACTTTTTTTTAAAGGTTAAAGTTAAAGTGCCACCCCTATCTATGCTTATCCGAGGACTTAAAGTGAAAAGAGCGGAAGCACGCATGATAGTGAGAGTGATGATAAATGAAAAAGTTCATTATTTGCAATTAGGACTTTTTGATTCGATTTTGAATGTATTATGCTCTACCAAAAGATATATTCTGTGATTTGTATAAACTCAATAGATCTAGACAGAAGGTCTGATAATTCCTTAGTTTTCCAATTCCAATAAGTATACTCTTTTTTCAATAAATAATGAAAAAAGCTAGTATGTTAATAGTTGGGAGAGCCAAAGGAGAGAAAATATTCATTAACTCGGAGCATAAGTATTTATTCTAATGGAAGGTTATCAATAATCTGGTAAATATGGGATTCGGATCTATAAAATATTTCTGGGTTCATGATACTTCCAGGGGTGCCACCTTATCAGGTCAGAAAAGCGGAAAGTTTGATCAAAAAGAGCGGAAAATAACGGAAAATAGCGGAAACAAAAACAGAAAAAACGGAAAGCTGCTTTTTGCTGACCTTTCACATTTCCAAGAGTTTAAGTAACCTTGTTTTATTGCTCATAGTACTACTTTGTTCGCAGTTCCACAACATAATAGACAACTCATAAAAAATATCAGGGCGTACCTGGCCTGAAACTCCAAGAAGAAAAGATAAACGATTTCCGGTCCAAAAATAAATATATTTTTTCTGTCAATTCTTTTTCTACTCATCTTTTCTAAAAGTGCCATACAAGAAAAATGTTTGTATCGTCCCAAAAATGTTCGTTTTGTGATAGTGAAATGGCCGTATTGCGACTGTCAGTTCACTATTTTTCGCAGAGAATATACCACCGAAGGCCGCTCTTTTTTGGCACAGCACTTTAAAAGTTTATACGAAAAGATGTAATCGAAAAAACTGAAACTCATTTTTCAGAGTAATAGAACAAAAAATATATATTCCTTTCCACATATAGCCGCCGAATGCGACTCCTTTTTGGTACAAATTAAAACACTGGCCAGAAAAACGTACAATCTAAAAAATAAAGCTCGCTTTTTACAAGTATAACAGGATAATGTTGTTCTTTACATTCAGCTGTCGAATGTGGCTATGCTTTCATCTATTATATTAACAAATGAATAAAAACTTGAAAGAAATTTTCTTTTCTTCACTGGCATTTCAAATCCAGGTGAATGTATTTCATAGTGGAGGCCAAAATGAACACGAAATGTGTTTCACTAGAAAAATTTATTGGAAAATCAATCATGTGAAGCGAAAATTTTTCAATAATTGTATAGAATTATACGTTTGAAAATTATTTTCCAAGAAATTTTCGTCTAACATCACGTTATCTAGTTTCTTGCATGGTTAAGTTTTCAATTAAAAAACGAAAGTCTGTTATATGAAAAAGCGGAAAAAAGCAGAAGAGGTGGCAACCCTGGATACATCATTCAAATGTTTTTTTTTAATACTTTCCTGAAACTTCGAAGTTTTCCAAACGATCATAACTCGAACAGAGACATATTATCAGAAGGAGTTCCCCTCAAACTTTCAACATGTCATTCAAGTCTCTTTGTAGCCCAAAAATTAGAGCTAATCAGCTTATATGTTGAGAAATGCTTCTTCATAAATAGCTTCCATCAAACTAACATTGGCCAAGGCAAATTTGAGATTCGACTAGGCGAATCCGAGATTGCACGTACTAACTTTTCAGTCTGACATTGGACTATAGACTGAAGAATAGACGTTTTCGTGTAATACGCAACATTATAACGGAATTCAATTTCTTATCACATATTCTAGCGTCAAGAGTTTCCTTGTTTCCCAATAAATCAAATATCAGATCGATAGTTTTATTTCCACCTACTTATGTTGTATACGACCACTTCATAAGACATATGGTTAAAAAGTCAAAGACCATCCTATATATGTAGCAAATGATATTATAGTTTGAATCCGACAAAAACCGTATCATAGTATTCTAGAAAGTGAGAGTTCTATTTAGGATTTCATAAAGTGAAAATAAGNTAAGTATATGATACATTGATTTTTTATATATTGGCGCGTACAAGAAAAAGAAACGATTAATTATACTCATATAGAAAAGAATAGATATATTAATAAAATCAGTAGTGACCGTACCGTCACAAGGGGGTAGTACAACCGAATACAACCGAGTATGAGTGTATCCTCTGTGTCACTAGCGGAGCTTTCAGTTTCTACATACATTGCCCAGTACAAGTTGTACCTGTACTTGCGCAGCTATGTATAAGATATTAAAGAATGATAAAGAAAAATGAATGTACTCAGGTCAAACAAACACAGTCGTAAACCAGGGGCGGCAGAGCATCATTAAGCTAGGTGAGGCTCATAATATTTTTTTAGTACCATGGAATTTTATGAAAGCATCAAGCAGAAACTAAGTCTTCTTTTTCTTGAACTGCAGTAAAAAATAAAAATAGTCAGCATAAAAGAAGATGATCGGAAAATACCAAAAATACTTTTCTTTGCTCCTGCTTTGATGCAAGAATAAAAATAACAATATTGGGTACAAAAGCAAGTGAAGCTGAGCCTCATCTTGTGAAATCTATGCAAGGATCAAGCCTCATAGATCTTAGTGGCTCCGCCGCCGCTGTCGTAAACGACCGTATACGGAGAAATACGGCAAAATAGAGTCAGATAGAGTAAATGTAGAGAAAATTCTTTTCAGTCGATCAGTGAAAAGATTTTCGGAAAGTATGGACCGAAAAGTTAGTGGTGATAAATCTGCTGAGAGTCCCAACAGAATTATATATTTACCCCATTTGAGGCAAATGTGTAATCTTGCTGGCGTTAGCGGGGTAAATGTACAATCGCTACTATGTTTTGCTTGGTTAGTAAAATAAAATTTTAAACCGATCTGATTGATTTTTTAAGAATTTTTTTTTAAGAATGGATACGTTAATGTTTTAGCTAAAACATGAAACTATTTCAAACATTCATATAGTCAATATAAAGTTTTAACAAGTTTTTTAAGATACTAAAATCAAAAATTTTCTATACATTTACCTCATGCGGGGTAAATGTATAATTGCGCAGAAGCAAGTGGGGTAAATATGAAATCGCAGCTAAATTTACTGTTACTAGTTAACTTTTTTCAAAGAAAATATAATTTCAAGGATATTTAATGACAAAAAATGTTTCCCCTAAAATATTGTTCATGTCTAATTTATTTCTTTTCTCATTTTTCATCATCGCGAATGCATTTCTTACAAATTAATGTACATTGATAACAATAAAAGTAGTCAGCTGCTGATAGTTATTGTCAACAGACTATAATTTTCAGGCAGAAAAGTGAATGATGATTCTTGGCGAGAGAAAAATAACAATCAAACTGATATGATAGCTATATAGCTAGATGGTCTATCGAATAATTCAAAATTCAGTGCAATACTAATTCAGTAATAGTTCGTTCACTGTTTTCAACAAGTATGCCTCGAACATATACAAAAAAATCAAGCCAAATTATTTAAAGGCTAATATCAATCGTGCTTTATGCCTACCCAGGAGAATGAATCCTAGCCTAGGATCCGATGAGTTCCGATCGGTTCCTATTGGAATCCGACGAAACTCTTCGGAAGGCGCAAGGAAACTATCGGATTATCATCGGATTCCTGGTTCCGGAATCGATATCGGATCCTAATATCGGAAACTAATAAAATCCGACAGTAACCGTCAATCGGGACCGGAATGCTTCGGATTTCATTGGTTCCAACAATCGGATATCATTGGAAATACGACTGTCGGATCCGACATTGATTCCTCAACCAGGAATCCAATGGGATTTCGTCGGATGGTAGGACCCCATAGAATCCGATGGGATTCGGTATCGGATTGATTCACCTGGGTAATTAAAGAGAAAAAGTTCACTGCTATTGAGGCTGGTCGTCAATATAATATTCCTGTTGCTAATTTATACAGTCGGCTTTCAGGGAAACGTGGTAGTGATGCTCGTGGCCGCCTCCCTATTTCATTATATGACGAAGAAGAATTCTTGGTTTATGTCATTGAATTATTTCAAGAATGGCAACAGCGACTTACTCGAAATGTGTAATTACTATGGCTGGAACATGCATGATAGAACTTGCAAAAAAAGTATTGCCTGATGTTCGTCTTATTGAATGGTTTAACTCCTTTATATCAAGATGGGGGGACAGATTGAAAATTGTTACTTCAATGAAACTTGAACGTATTAGATCTCAATCATGCACCAAGGAAGTGATCAGTAAGTATTCTTTTTTTAAAATTTTTAATGAAGGCTAAAATTCTTGAACATAGTTGAACACTCTTTCGAAACAAGTTAATTACGCTTATTATTCAAGGAACAATCAATTTCTTTATTTAGTTAAATGTTTCGAACGTCTACATGTTGTTTTGAGCAAGCTTAAATTGCTAGATAAGCCTGCATCGATCTAGAATGTCGATGGGAGCGAATTTCTTGATGATCCTTTTCGTCACCAGGTTATAGTTAAACGTTCAATGCGATATGCTAGCTCGTCTCAAATGGTAGTGGAACATCGATGACCACTGTACTACTCTGTACATCAACTGCCAGCAGATAACCAATTAGAAACTTCCTCGTGTACTTCATTGTATTAAGTACGAAATTCTTAGGTGTCTGCCTCCTTATATTATTTACAAAGCTGCACAACTTTATGACAATTGGTGTCCGAAAAATGGCTACCCAGGTGCACGTTATAATGTGAGCACAAACGGGTGAACTGCTGGTGACACATTCAATGACTGATTCTTGCATCATTTTGTACCAAATGTAAAACACGGAAAACGACCAATTCTTTTGATAATGGACGGTTATAAATCTCATACTTCAACGAAAATCATTAAGATAGCTCTGGATCACAATGTTCATATTGAATGCTTACCACCTCACTCAGCTACACTGTTGCAACCTTTGAATGTTGTAACACTATCAACAGTAAAAACAGCATGGAGGCAGCTGCTGAAAACATCCAACCAAAAAACAAATTCAAAGCCCATTGATAAACCACAATTTTTTTATTAGTAAGTTCTAGCATTATCATGCTGCAAGCGTTTATCTATATCTTAAGATTGCTGAACTGTTCAAAAACTCTATATTGCCAAGTGATTGTGTTTCTGGTTTTCTTTAATCCGGAATTTATCCATACGATTCTTGAGTTATCTCAAAAGAAAAGTTATTAGAACCATCAACAGTAATTACAAGCTCCTCACATCAACCTGTTGCCTGTTCGAATTCCATTGATAAATCGTTTTCAAATTATAATGATTTAACATTGAAAGCGTACCCATCGACAACAAGACCATCTTCATGTCCAAAGATTTCATTAACTGGCATGTGCATACAAGGGCCACGGAAGCGGGGTGGGTGGGGGAAGTGTGACCCCTCCTCACCAATAATTGAAAATTTTCAATTTTTTCCGTCAACAAGGGTAAATTTTCTGTACTTTTTCGCTTTTTTTGCTAAACTTTGTTGAAAATACCTTTTACATCCCTCCCCTCAATCTTAGCTCCTTCGCGCGGCTCCTATATACATAATAAGAACACCAGTGTTTATACTAGTGATACTTTTCTAGCACAAACTTCAACACAATACAATATGTCTTTAACAACATCAAAACCACCTATAAATCGTCTCATCACAACTAATCAAGCTGGTTTAGGTACCGCATCAATCACCCATCGAAAATATACTTTATTTTCCATTTTTAACTTTTAAGATATGAATAATTTTTCAAATAGCATTTTACTAAATTCTGCCATGAAAGATTTAATAACATCAAGCGATATTTTTTCAAGTGAGCTGGAAGAAAAAATAAACCTATTATACTTTAATATTGATTTTATAGACCCAATGATAAAATTCATATTATACGGCGTTACCAATGACATATCGATAGACACCAGTGCTAGTTTTAACACTATTAATACTTCAAGTAAAATAAAATGAACTACAAAAAGATCCAGTTCTAATACTTTTTCTAACATGGTGTATCAAATATCGTGGTCGATAATACTCCTGTCATTTACGATGATAACGAAAATAAAACATATACAGGTAAGCATATCAAGCTTCAAATAATTTTCAATCGCTTTCAATTTTAGATTTGGTCAATGCTTCAATGATGGCGAACACCAACAACAATCAAGCATTAGCATCACGATCAATGTACTTCAGTAGGTTCTTACACTTTCATGATTATAGTACTTATTTTATGCTCATAGATCAGAATTTATATAATGACAATATGCCCACATTTGCATCAACACCCAAACACTGTGTAGCACCACCACTAGTAACACATTTAAACGCAAATGCGTCGAACAACTCTTGTGAAATATCTAGTAACGATTATTTTACGTTACCATCAAATCAAAACGATAAATTAACGACTCAAACAGTGTTCAATGCTATGACAACAGCAATTGATAAATACATGTCTTCTATGATTACCTCAACTAATAAACGTAAACGAATGGTAGAAGGTTCATCCCTACGGGGAAAATTTGACGAGTGTTGAAGCTTATTTAAAAGTCCAGGAAAAAGAAAATCAACGAAAAAAAGAAAAACCAGCTTCTAAGAAAACCACTGCTAAATCTGCAACAACAACTCAAAGATACCGATAAAGAAAAAGTGAGTTCATTCTAACTCAGAAACTTTTATATTGTTTGTGTTTTTAGTAATCGAAATAATAAAAAATAACGTTTCTTAATTTTGATAACGAAGACTCCTACAATGCTACTGCAGGTCAAGATTCAAAACCAAAAGAAGTGTCAATATAACGATACCGGTGTCCTCGATGCAACATCAATATATTTCGAACACAATTTATCAACCACCATTTTATAATATATCAATGTTAAATTAACCTGTTTTACAATCTCAATAAATCCCTTATTTATCATATGCAGAGGGTCCAATTGATCAATCCCAATTGAATCCTTATTCAATCGTATTCAACGGGTCCATCCGATCAATCTAAAACAAGTAATACATCAAGTCAAAGCTGAGTATATTGGCAATATCCTAATACGAACAACTACCCATTATAGCCCTAAGATGTTTTTCATCGTGGAACTAACTCTACTAATTATCCCTTTGTACTACTTCATTCTGATTTAGTAAAGATTTGAATAAACTGTAAAACAATATGAAAGATATACTCAGGTTTCTGATTTACCCTTATTAGCTACTTGATTAGAAATGTTTGTTTTTTTCGTTTATTTTTGAACAATCGATTACTTTTATTGTTATCAATGTACATTCATTTGTAAGAAATGCATTCGAGATGATGAAAATTGAGAAAATAAATATATTAGACTTGAACAATATTTTAGGAGAAACATTTTTATTATAGAAATATCTTTGAAATTATAGTTTTTGAAAAAAAGTAACTTTTACTAGGATCAGCAAATTCAGCTGCAATTTCATATACCCCACTTGCTTCTGCGCAATTAAACATTTACCCCGCTAACGCCAGCAAGATTACAAATTTGCCTCAAACGGGGTAAATATATAATTCTGTTGGGACTCTCAGCAGATTTATCACCACTATTAAGGGGGATATCTTTACCCATCTCTTTATTGAGAAAAACGATAATTGACTAACATCACAATAAGCAAAAAGGAAAAACACAACAAACAACGCACACACGTCTCCTTCTTCGAGAATAGACAACATGTATAATATATTTAAATATACATCGATAGATGTGGTGGGTGACTATATGAAAGAAAAAGACAAGATTATAACATATGTGAGTGTAGGCCCGTAACAACCACTAACTTATCGATCCATCCTGTTCGAAAATATTTTCACTGATCGATAGAAAAGAATTTTCTCTACATTTCTTTAACAGAAAATATTTCAAAAAATAGCTAATCATAAAAAAGATTCAGAGAAGTAAAATGCATCTTCAATTTTTCTTTTACATTTACCCCATCTGACTCTACGTGGTTCAGTATTACGATCGCATATCTCCGTGTCGTTTACGGAGGCAAAAACGGTCGTCGTTTACAACCGTATACGAAGTGTGTATAATCGCCGACCTGGGAATATCTTCTTGAAATTTAATAAAATCATTTTGAAATTTAATATTATCTTGACGAATATTATTCAATTCTTCTTCAAGCTTCGATTTATCTTCACGGAGTTTAGCATTGTAAAATTTTAAATTAAGTTGATAAATTGTTGTATTAGCTTCAGGTGCGATACCCGGGTCGATCAACTTGGGTCGTACACGGCCGTTTGACCACATTACGGTCGTTAGTAGCCGTTACGACACGGCGAAATGCGACCGTAATACAGTGCATGCCAAAACGCCAAATTACAGCGATTTACGTTCGGAAACGTTATAAAACGGTAGTATACGTTGCCATATGCGGCCGTTTACGATCGTATCAGGTCGTCTTAATGTTCTGTCTGGGTACTAATATGATTTTTTTATTATATTTCTTCTGGTAATACTTCATTTATTTGATCAACTGTAATTAGTATTTGGTGATGGACAAACATCTGTTCTCATCATATCTTCTGCTTCAATGGTAAAATTTATGTTCCAAAAAAGAAATTTTAATGAAAAAAAAAAGAAATGAAATAAGAATTATGACCATGAGATTCTATTGATTCGCCTAAAAAGAGACATTTTTTATAAACTAATCCGTTTCATGAATGTTCAGCTGCTTAAAATTTTTGCCTGCTGGTTTTCTAAACATAGTTTTTTGACTGTTTAGTATGTTTTCTTTTGATTCATGGGACTAACTAAAAGAACAAGCGAGTTATTACAACCATTTTCATAGCTATTCAACAAAACGGCATAACTATCTAATTGTCTCAATAGTTTATTAATTTATTCAGTTCATTTACCTGTTAGCAGCTATTTAAATATTAATAATCCTGCCTGAACTAGTATGACTATTCGAACTATTTGATGTGAATCAATTCTGTTGGTGTACCCAGGTCGACGATTACGGATTTCATATAGGGCTGTAAACGACCATATACGGACAAATATGATTGTATACTGAGAAATAAGGAATAAAACGGAGATTATATTACGGGCTGTGTATGCGACGACCGTTTTTGTCTCCGTATACAGTCGTTTACGACCGTGCTTGTTTGATCTAGAATAGTAGTTATAAATATATCAAATAAAATATTAGCACATTCATAGAAGTTCTTCAAGTGAATACATTGCAGAATAGTTATACTTACTCGGCAACTGAATTGTCCCTCTCATCATTCGAAGATTATTCGTTAGGATACAAAAAATTGTTGTAACGGATGGGTATACATCAAAAAGAATTTCTGTTATAATTTCAAACAATTTTCCCTGAAAAAATTCGAAACTCCATTTATATCATAGTGCTACATGAATACGTATTTTGTGTTGAAAAATAGCCCAAGAGTTCTGAGTTGAAAACGGAAGACAAAATAACGCTAATAAACTTATATTTAACAAATAATTGCCGCACAAATGATGAGAACTATAAAAATATCCTTCTAAAAAGACTTTATTCTGCGAAAGTTAGCGGAACACCCATGTGTATGCATATAATTTCATTTATAGCCACATCCTGCTTCAGTTCTCATTGGAGTATTTTCGAAGTAGAAGACAATTTTCCTCCAAAATTTTACCATCAAACCTCATAATACAAAAAATAGATTCTAAAATTCGTCAATTGGCAAGAGAAAATCGTCTAAACTATCTTCGTGAAATGTGTGATCCAATGTCGCATATTTCTTGTCACTACCGGCGGCAGCGCTTATAAGCTCTGGTTCCAGCTAAAAAGGCTTCCAGAAATCGTTTTTTGTCAAATCCCAATTTATTTCGGAAAAAGAATTCGAATTAATCGAAAACAAACTATATTACAATATATTTTGCCAATTATTATTTTTACAGCGACATCTTTAATAAAATATTTATCTCGTAAATGGGACTGATTTGAGATCTGTGGCTACTACAGTCCAGATCGAGCAATCCGACAGTAGGCGCCTATCGGAACCCATCCGACCGACTGTAATCCAATAGGATTTTATCGGATCCTGTCAGATCTTACAGAATTATCGTTGGATTCCGGGTCGAGGAATCGATGTCGGATCCTCAGTGTCGGATTCCTATGGATTCCAAGGAAAAACCGTTGTATGTCATCGGAAGTTGATAGGATTCCGACACTGAGGAGCCGACATCGATTCCTCGACCCGGAATCCAACAGAATTGTATCGGATTGTAGGATATTTCCAGGTTCCTATCGGATCCGATATCGGATCAGTCGATCTGGGTAGACGGCTCAGGCACATCGACATCATCAGAGTGCATTGAATTCAACACGATTCTGCCGGTGTTAACAGACGCAAAAAATATTTAGTCGTTTCAATACTATACAAAAGGATGCATCACTTTCATGAAAAACCGGCGGTAGAGTGCACATTATACCGAACGGTGAACCGTCGGTATACCGCCGGTCTTTTTCCGGTTTGAATAACATGAGATAGTAATTAATTGCTGTTGCTTTCAATGTACATCAGATATTGATAGTGCAATACGTAGTTTCATTACTCAAGAGAAAACGTGAGCGTTAAAATTCTATAAAGAACGGCTCTATGTATTGATAGATTTAATCAAGAAGATCTCATAAACTATTTAAGAAGTTTCAAAACTACTTTACAATCTAGTCCTTTCTTTTACGTTATTCGCCCTATCTACTGTCGAATTGAGCACACACAGCTACATTCAATTTCTGCCCGTGTATATCAATGATGAGAATTGCTTCGTTAATGCTCTCGAAAACAGTCTGAAAGTAATTTAAATTGCATCTAATTATATTAATTTATGTACTAAGAACACAGATCGATTCTAACGAAAACCATGTAAAACTAAACCATCAAACGGAAAATTTCAGAATCTGTTATCGATAAACTTGAGCGTTAACTGCTAATCCGTATCCCACATCTATCAAGACCTAAAGCTTGCTTGGTATCTATACAGATATGTAAAGATTTCATTCAAGTGAGAATTCAAGTTAATAAAGTGTACGAGTAATTTACTACCAAACTAAACGGTATGGTACCAAAAGTGTCGATAAAAGCATCTTCCTTCGCTTTACTGGTGTTCGTGAGTGACAGAATCCATCTTTGTGCCAGACTGAAGAATAGACGTTTTCGTGTAATAGGCAACATCATAATGAAATTCAATTTCTTATCACATATTCTAGCGTCAAGAGTTTCCTTGTTACCCAATAAATCAAATATCAGATCGATAGTTTTATTTCCACCTACTTATGTTGTATACGACCACTTCGTAAGACATATGGCTAAAAAAGTCAAAGACCATCCTATATATGTAGCAAATGATATTATAGTTTGAATCCGACAAAAACCGTATCATAGTATTCTAGAAAGTGAGAGTTCTATTTAGGATTTCATAAAGTGAAAATAAGCTCGGTTTATCAAATCTTTTTTTCGATCGAAACAAAAACTTGCCATCTAAGTTGCAAATCATTTATATTATATGTCGATATATTCTTGGTTCAGTCGTGAAACATTCGTTCAATGATGAAACCAATACATGCATCGTTTTTAGAAACAAACATACTGTATAATTCTACGCACTCCCACATCGGGTTAAAATGTCAATTGAATCATTTTCTGCAATTTGCATGATTAAATTATCACTGTTCATCTCAAATATTAAGTCGGTCAATCAAAGATCAATTTAGATTTTTACTCAAACAGTAGTTTCTATAAATAGGTAACCTTAACCATGATCGAAAAAACTTAAAAGGAAAAATTATATTTATCAGCATTCATAACGTTTCTTTCATTCTCAAACAGTAATAGATCATCTATTGTGTATTTAGACGATTTCTTACTCTGATACATTATTTCACTTAATGAAAACTTTCCAGTTATCTTAGTAGAACTACTGATAAACCTATGAATGGAATTGGTTACACCAACGACTACTTATTTGATATTGTATTTCCCTGTTTGAGGTATTCAGTTCAAAACTAATTTTCCAACAAAGTCAATAAGTATCTTCATTATACTTGCTATAAACAAGACTGAACCCTAAGATCAACAACAAAAACGATCAGTTATCCTGAAACAGACATAAAAAGCGTCTTGTAACCCCTGCGCGTGGCTCACTTCCCAGCATCAACTTGAACATAAATATGTTCCAATCAAAAAGATTCACAACAACATTAGAAATACATAGCTAAATAAGGTCTACTCAATTTGAAACCTATGTATCGATAAGCGTTGACAGTTCGCGATGTTCAACCAGATGTTTTCATTAATACTTGATCACTGTCTTCATCCACGGGAACTATTTACCAACTACATTACGTCTATCCAACTCTCTCTCCGACATGCAACAAGTCCACTCCGTAATACAAATGATTCCTTACTATAAGCAACGTTACACCAACGTCTACTTATCTGATATTGTATTTCCCTGTTTGCGATATTTCTTCCGAAACTTACTTTCACTCAAACTCAATAAGCATCTTCATTCCATTTACTATGAACAAGACTCAATCGTAAGGTCAACCACGACCAACCACATTGTACGTGAAAACAAATAGAAAACTTCTTATAACCGCTGCATGGTCAAATTACCCCGTTCGTGGCATCAGCTTAAACATAGATATGTTCTAATCAATGAAATTTACACATCGATGGAAATTCATCGCTAAATAACATCTACTCAATTGAAACCAACACATCGATCAACGCTAACACGCCACGATGCTGAACCAGATGTTCTCCCGAACACATCATAACTGTCTTCCATGGTGAGAACTACTTATCAATTGCATTGCATTGCATTAAACAAATCCTTTCTTTCCTATACCAATTATACCTCGTCTTACAATAATTTCTTCACCATAAACGTCATTCTTTCGTCTTCTGCTACATCTCTACCCATCCAATCATCGTATTTACACTAATAACATTCAACCAGACGTTTCTCCCTGATTAAAACTAACCAAAATGCGATCACAGTAATTCCTTATCTTCACACTATCGGCATTTCTCAGCCATTCTACTCACTGACATATTACATGCCGTTTACTTTACGAGCATATTATATTGAACTAAACGACTTCACTACTCTTTGTTAGCCCTAATCAATCGTAGAAATGTTGGAGAAAAGTGAACAACGCTCATAATCACCCCTGAAGTGTCTGTCTCTCGAAAAAGAAAAACCAGAAATTGTTGTTATGCCAAACACACGGTATTATTATGTTGATCAACTTTCATTCTTTTTTCTGGATTACTAATTGATTACGATTATAAGGAAATGCTTGAAATCATCAACCCCAGAATGAATTATGTAATAAGTCGTCGAGATGTATGATACCTTGCAGATGTTTCTAATCATTGCATTTGTATCATACACAAGCATACGTATGCTTGATGTTGTCGAATAATAATTGGTCAATGTAAACATGGTCTGAATAAGAAGATCAAAATGATAGTAAATTAATTGAGCCAATTGTCCGATCGATCAAAGATTATAAGAACACGAATAGAAATAGGATGATTCTTTGATTAGTATGTGATTGTCATAAATAATTAAAATAAACCATTTATATTCAACTTGAATTTATATACTGATAAATGTACGAGTTACATTACATTTCGTAGTTTACAACATCGATTGAAACATGTCTTCACAAAAGAATGAGAAATGGTCGTCCATGGCTTCGTTATCGAAATTTTTTTCGACTATTTCTCATAGTCTATTGTTTACATCGAAGAAATCTTCTCAAACATTGAACAAGAAGAAGAGGAATAGTAAGAAAGTAAAACCGACAGAATCTGTTTTCAAAGTAAACTAAATAGAACTGTTTTATTTCGTACTATTATTCGTATGTTTACTATTTAGAACGTCCATTTCGTTCCACAAAGTGCGCCAATCATTCGTCGCTATCTGTCTCAACCTAATGCAAAAACTAGTCGAATTGAAATTTCAATGAAAGAAAATCATTATCGATCCTTAGTACAAGAAAATGTGCACAAGAAAAAGGAAGACATCGAAGAACAGGAAGAAGAAGAAGAAGAAGAAGACTATTCAAGATATTCACTTCGACCCAATTTATCTCTTTTCAACATAAGTGTGGATAATTTTGATAAAAGATCACAAGATTACGATCAAGATGGGTCACGGCAACAGGACTGGCTCGACGATATTTTTCACTCGACCAAGATAGGAGAATATTAATTTTGTTTCGTTTTTTTCTGTTTATTATTAAAAAATAAATTCTTTTCTTTTCTTTTACCTGTTCGATCAAATCAAACAATGATTTTTCTCTTACACAGACAAACTTATCTTTTTCTCTTCGTATCTAGTGTTCGAACAAAAAAAATCGAGTGACATCGAAGGAGGTGGAGTCTACGCACAATGATGATACCTTGATAATGATTTTTCATTGTATGAGAATCTTCGTCTTACGTTACTGATGATTTCGTCTCTTCAATGCACACTAAATTGAGAGAGAACCGACTCATTGTTGACTCAATGGGAACGAGTTAGAAATCAGAGTCTCAGTACGATTCTCTTTCCCCCTCATGCTTGTGCACATCAGTACGTGTGTGTGTGTGTACACAGCAAACAGTAGAACATACATGCATACAAAATAACGTACAGATGTATTGCATGGAATATTACGTCAAAAAAGAATGATTTTTTTCGTTCTTTTCTTTTTTGCTCATTCGTGAGTAGACAACTAGGGGTCGAGCGAGTCAGTCATAGTGTAATGTCGAAGAAAGAGAAAAGAAAAAAAAGCTTTTGTATGCGCCTGGTAGTGTAAGAAGTAATCACGTATAGTACACACGCACATATATATATATTCATTATTGTTACAACTATTACAAATTTTGAATGGAGTTGATACGCCTAGCTGACAGATTTTCTGGTTTTCTCTCCATAGCTAATGTTCGTGCTAAAGCTAATGATTTTATTGTTGATCGTTTGAGTTACAAATTTACATCAGGTATCTTGTGTGCATTTGCATTTTTTTGTGGTGTAAGATCAATTTATACGGTGCCTATTATTTGTTGGATACCGGCTCAATTAAGACGGTATGAAAGAGCAATCACAGCATATTGTTATGCAAATAATACATATTATGTACCGGATGATAGACGTGTACCATCGACTGCGAATGAACGGTACGACAGTTTGATTATATATTATCAATGGTTGGTATGTACGGAATAAGAAATATTTCAAATTTATGTTTTTATTCACTACGTTTTTGTCGGTTTTGATTAGCCATGGATCCTTGCAGTTCAAGCATTTTTCTTTTATTTGCCAAAATTAGTATGGTATTTAGCACTGGCAGGTAGTGGACAAAATGTGAGATCTTTACTAGAAGCTGCAACTAAACTATCTAGTGTACCTAGTTTCGGAAAGAAAATATCACTATCAGCATTACGTGAAGACCAACTCGTTTATTTAAATTCACAATTATTTCGTCGAGACAAAGGAGATTCTATACATCACGTTGTACAAGGTCGTAGTCGACTATATACATGTTATTTTATACTGTGTTATTTAGGTGTAAAACTTTTATATTTCTTAAATTGCCTATTACAAATTTGTTTCATTCATCTTATGATTGGTTCACGTACATTAGACACAAACAGTTTTAATCATCTAAAACATGATGTATTAGAGAAGCATTTTATTGGTCAATTTGTAAATAAATTGAGTTCAGGTGTATCCGAACTAATCGATACAAGTTCATTTCCAAAACGAACACTCTGTGATTTTACATTTCGTGAATTAGCATCCAATCATGCATATACCGTCGAATGTATACTACCGTTAAATATAATTGTTGAAAAAATGTATGCATTCTTATATATTTGGTTTATTTTATTAGCATTTATTATTTTTATTGATTTTTTCAAATGGATTGGATATTTAACACATTGTCTTGTTAGTAGTGATAAAACACGTGAACATTACATACGAACACATCTTATTGATCAAAAACAATATACTTCCGATGCTATCAGAGCGTTTACCAAAGATCATTTTACTGGCAACAATTACTTTTTACTGAAACTTTTATCAAAAAATATTTCTACTTTTGTTGTTGTTGATATGTTAGATTATTCTTTTAAAACAAATGCAAGTAATAAAAAAGAGAAGTAATCGAATAAATAAACTTTGTATATTGAACATGATATTGAATAGGTAAACAAAGCAAAAAAATATATTTAGAATATTTTGGCAGTATTTTTGGGAAGAAGATATTAATTTGATATTTTTTAGTTTTTCATGTCTTGGAAATGATGGGTAAAGAATGTAGGGAATCTTTTCCGTCGGAGTAAATTTACTTACGTAAAATTGATGAGTCTTTGATAGGAAGAACACATCTATTTTCTGATACTATAAGAAAGTTGTCAATTCATCTTTTATTAAAAGATATGAATAGATTAGTCTTAAGAGAGAATATGAGGATTTTGATGCCGACTGTTTTTGAGAATGAGACAACTGACGATGATCGCAGAAGAAACTCAAGTAAATGGTGTCAAAAACTGAAAGATCATCTTTTTAGATTATGTAGCAATAAATTTGACTGTCCTACGTTGGATATCAATGAGAAAAATAGAATCTTTTAGTTCCTTGTGGACTTGGTTGCTTTAAAAATTATAGAGAAAAACTACATCGCTGTTTGAAGAAGAAAAATGTAGAATATAATTTTCAAAAACTGAATTTCGAATTTTGTATTGTTATTTATTTCATTTAATTTGAATTGTTTCATAAATAAATAGCCTGACTTTAGCGACCAGAAGAAATAATAAACATATACAAAGAAACAGATGAAACATACGAAGCGCTACCTCAATTTCAGCGACTAGTCAAGCAGATAAAATATAAGTTCAAGAACAAGGGATGGAGCTGAACGTGAAACATTGTCTGATGCCTTCATCACAATGGGAATCATATGATCATCAAGCTGACTTAAAAAGAATGGTGGTAATTGTTCACCATTTGAACCGGCTATATATGAAGCCTAAAAATAAACAAATAAATAAAGTAGAAAATAGGAATTCAATTCTCTAAGATATTATCATTAGACGTACGTTTTCTCTATCAATTGTAACTCGTAGACCTAATTTACGATATTTAGCTTCAACGAGCATATCAATAAACGGTGTTAATGCTTGTGTGAACGCTTTAGCAAGTGAATCAGCTAGACGTGTTGGGTCGAATGATTCATTGCTATTTAGAAGACATTCAATAAAGAATAAATCTGTCCAACGAAGACGAAATAGTGAAGAACGTTGACCAGCATAATGAATTCGTGAATTACGAATGCCATCCATTGGAAAGTGATCAATCGGTGAACGAACTCTATTATGAAAAGTAATGATTTCTATATATATATATATATATTCATATTAATCAATTTAAAAATAAAATAAAATTCATTGTTATCACGGTCTACCAAAATTATATTCATTCAAGATAAAAAAAATATGAAATGTAGATAGAAGAACTAGAAACAAGCCATATAAGGAATAATATGGTTTGGAATGAATCACGACAATACACTCATCAACAAATTTCGAAAGTATGTTTCTATAATATTATCAGGGTAATAAAAAGATGAATTCAGCTGCATTTCATTGCAAAAAGTACACTTACCCCCGGTTAATATCATTATCATCGTCTATCCATAAAAATTCTACCAATTGCTCACTAGAACTTCTTTTCATAACATTTTCATTTGTTGAATCATGTTGCTCTTCAACAGCAATTGATCGCGCTTTCGCTAGTATAGCATAGTCTTTTCTTTCTTTTAAACATTGCTTAAGTACTTTAAGTGCATCGCCATCGATTTGTAACATAATGCCATCTTCAATTGCATTTACTTTTGCATTAAGATTATTATGTAAGGAAAAGCTACCACTGCTTTGTGTATCTAATGGTGAACTTGATGGACTATCACGAGAACGAAGGCTTGCATTAATAACAAGAAAATTTCCACCGATTCTTATGTGTTCAGCATTTGGATTTAAGGATGACGATAGACGTGTTTCATACTGTTGATCAGTAGCGTTTTGTATTGTAACAAGATGTTTTGAATGTATTTCACGATTGACACTCATTATACCAAAACTTAGTGCATGTGGGCTACTTTGCTCAAGTGCTTTCAATATATCATCATGGCGATTGCGTGGAATACGTATCGATACAGAACCTTGAATACCAACTGAAATTGTTAAACTACGTATTATAGGTAATACATAAGTAAATGAACGAAAATCCTAAGAAAATATAATGAAATATTCCTAATAAAATCAAATTTCTGTTTTTTTTTCTTTTTCAAATATATTTACACAGAGTAAACTCATTATTGTATGTTGAGTATCACTAAACATTGAATCTCGATCGCAAACACTAAATAATGGCCATGGGTAGTCTAAAAACGAAATATTTTCATTCTAAATAAAGTCAAAACATCTATTTACTTTGATATTCATAGCCTAATCGAAGGAGAAGTCTCATTGGGAAACATTGAGCCGTAGGTAATTCCAATCGATGAATTAGAATACCAAAAGCATACGGTGCTTCAGGAAATAAATTATATTGTGATGTAGGATCAGATACGTAAAGAAATCCCATAGCAGTTGATGAACCAAGAAATACCGAAGAATTTGATAAGAGTGACAAACCCAAATGACGAACAAATGTACCTTAAATAAAGTTATTAGTGAAGTTTTTTTTTTCGAAATTCTTATTAAAACCTTTTGTTGCATCAATATATATTTGATGAATATGAATAAGAAGATCAGAAATTATATCATTGGCACTATTAATATTTTCATTAAATATAAAAATAAGTTCATCTTGTGCAACAGTACATAGGCCACGAGTAGAAAAAATCCAGCAATGGCCACCATTACGAGTTAAGAAGCAATCGACTAAATGTATGAGAAACAAATATTTGATACATGTAAATACATTTATTCTGCTTCTTCTTACAATCGTCAACAATTTTACTGATGACAGTCAAATTACTATGAATACGAAATTCAATGGGTGGGTGGTCTGGATCTATTAAAATGAATGACAATTGCGTTTTAAATGAAGTACATGAAGCATAGAAAAATAAAAGAAATCAAACCTTTCAATTGTCGTAGTTTTTCTTCAAGTTCTGGTGTTGTTAGCGTTTCTATAAATGTAATCTTTTTTTTTTATTACATATATACAAAGTATTATAAATCAAACCTGGCTTGAATAATGACACTTTATCTGTATCAGTTTCATTTGCTCGTAATTTAAGTGAAGACATGATGTTAGTTGCTGCGGCTGTAGCTGCCACTGAGGGAACTGCTTCAGCACCCGGTTTAACGCCATCATGAAAAGTTACTGATTTCTTATGTTCTAACGCTTGTCTACCACTCGAATCCGCTCCTGGTCCTACAGATGCAATCGATGGTCCTATGATAAAAATGATTTATTCATCCCATTGATTGATTCAAGAAGTTAGAAGGTAAAAAGCACCACAAACAGTAGTAATAAGTTTGCACTACTAAAATTTATCCGTCTTTATTTTTAGCAATCCTATTCAATGCAATAAAATACACAATTATGTACTTAAGAGCTTGTAGGAAAATAGAAAGTTTAGGTAGAAAAGAAAAATAACCCAATTTATTCTTTCTTCTCTTTCGGACGTAATTCAAAAAGTAGTTTGTAAAAAAAGCATAGATGGCATTTTCAAGACTTCTCTTATTAAAATAAACTTATAAAGAACAAGAGAGAGAAAGAGAAATTGTTGCGAATCCTATTGAAATAACCTTCACCGGCAGGACACCAAGAGACGAAGGGAAGGTGAGAGAGAGAGAGAAATTGGCTGGCATGGTAGCCGAATAAAGGGAGATTTTATTGTTTTGTTTAACCTTAGCATACTCTCGTCACGCACAATTCTCTTCAGTTTCGTAACTATTATTTTATTCCTGTTGTCGGTAACGACACTCACAGATTAAATTGAACATTGCCAATAATCAATGGGAAGCAATTATGATTACACATACGACTATGAAGTAAATGATTCTAATAAACATAGCCGGACTGCCCGTGATAACACTGGACAACACGGTCAAAGAACAGCAAGGAATCAATCAAATTACGCCGCCAATCATTCAACATTTAGTCGTGCAAATAATATGGATACGTTAGCAAACTTTCAACATGATCGTATCTGGCACAAACTTTATGATCCGCTTGAAATGGATAAAACATCACAGGACAACGAAGTACAGGTTTGTTACATAGCGAGAAATCACAATGAAACTAAATCGTTTTCATTTAAAAAGAACATAATTACTCTTTCTTTTATAATTAAATAATCTTGTTTCTGTTCTCGTAACGTTAAAATACTCAGATTAAACGATAAAAAAAAATTTTTTTTTTATCATTATATTGTTTGTTCTCATGATGTTAACATAAGTTCGAAATAATCCCATCAATCATCTTAATATGTTCGTTGTCATTTAATGCTTTCTTTTCTTTTCCTACACGATTTTTTTTTGTTAAATTAGGAATCCTATTGCTTATGATTTGTCGTGACAACGAACAGAAACATAAATACACATTTTATGTCACTAAGTGAAAATAAGATGTTGAAAGAAGGTAAAAATATACGGTAGTGAAGGTGAAACCACACTACTACGGCTTTCTTTATTTCACATGTATACCAAATTGTTGTCACTTTTCTTTTCCTTTTGGTTTACTCATTTGTCGATATTGAAAAAAAGAGCAAAAGTCACTAAAATATGATAAAAGCTGAAAAACAAAGGAAGAGCTGTTTCTTAGCAAACTTTTGCTATACCGATTTTAAATGATTGAAAAAAAAGAAAAATAGAAAGAGAACAAGAAAAGCGAGCAATTATGTAAACGAAAGAATCATTTTTCTTCTTTTCTGCTTTTTTACACTAGTCTCAGACGTGTTTGAATAAAAACTGCAAAGAAATCGAATACTTGTAGGTATGTTAAAACAAAAGAAAATGAAAGTCAAACCGTTAGTAGTGATATCACTTATCAAATATTCATATACACATAAACACTCCCTGAGGCCGCACCATGCTTTTCAGCGAAGATAGACGAAGTTCCTCTGATCACGTAGGATACCCTATAAATTACTTTTTTTTCTTTCGCTAAATTATTGTTTTTTTTTCTAATTTCAATTTCTAAAGAAAATGGCTCGCCGTCCAGATCGTAAAGTCATTAAAATAGAAGCGGCTTATGGTTCCGATCGACAAACAATCATTGTTAAACGTAATTATGATTTACGTGTTCGTGATATTCAAGAAGATGCATCAAAGGTATTCAAAATGCCTCTTGATCAAATTATTCTTTACTGGAAGGTAAATAAAATATTAATGATTTAGTAAATAATTTTATTTGTTTCTTTTTAAATTTTATTTCATTCTAGGGACGAAATATTTGTGAAAAACCAAATGAACTTTTAGAAATATTAGGAATTGAAACTAATCATCAAATGCGTGTTTGTCGAGCAGATGATCCAGCACAACAAGATAGACGACGCGAATTACGTTCTTTTGCTACATCTGATCAGCAATATTCATCATCAAATGATATTTATCAACAGCAACAACAATTTTATCCTCAATTTCAACAGCAACCATCCTATTCGAATGCACCAATTATGTATGACCAACAACAACAACAACAACAACAATTTGGAACTACTGCTCCACGGTTAGATATTTTTATATTCCAGATCATTTTCTATTGTGTCTTTGAGAAAAAGTGAGCGAAAAGTACAATTCTTCTTGTCTACTAAAAGACTTCAACATAAATAGAAGACATTTGAAATTAATATAGTTTAAATATAGAAGATAGCATGAGAATATTGCTTCCAACTAAATTGAGCTTCTATTCTCATTACAAATTCACTTATAAACATTATAATAATTTTCACTGTTCTTGTCATCATTGTCCGTAAGTGTTCAATAGCTCATATTTCAATCATATAGATTTTACTGATGTACTTTTCCGTTCATTAATATCATATTGCTTAAGGCAGCTTGATTCTTGTCCAACATATGACATTATCGTTTTTTTCATTCTGCTTTCGTTTTTGCTTTTCAGAGGAAAAAAGACACCTTAACCCTAACTTGACCTGCTATTTTCTTTTCACTAATCAATCTTATGTTCTAGTGCTAACTATTATCAACAATTGACAAATCCAAATGTAGCAGCTCCTGTTGCTCCTACGTTTATTCTTAATTTACAAATTAGTTTCGTTGATCGAGTTGAAGGTCTTGTCGTTGGTCGACCACATCCAATAACAATTTATGATTTACAATTTGAATTACAACAGCGTTTCAATATACCAATTCTTGATCAGAATCTTACTTATAATGGAATGTCTTTGGCACAATATCCACCTGATGCTCCACTTGATACACTTGGAATTGGTAATAATTCAGTGATTTCACTTTGGTATCGAGGTCAACCATCGAATAATCAACAACAACAACAACAACAAGCACCACCTAATGAATATTATTCAGCAAGACAACAAATGCCACCAACGATGTATGGAGATGGATCTCAGTTGCCACGTGGCACTGGAGGTCCTGCTGATATATCATTGATGTAAGTAATTAGAACAATAGAGAATTATATAGAATGAGAGAGAGAGAGAGAATAATAGTTGTAGATTAATCTAAAAATCTTATTTATGATTTCTTTCTATTTAAAAGGCGTTTAGACAATCCAAACATTATCAATGATCCTATGCAAAATGGTAATAATCAAGATGTCCTTAAAATAGAAGTATTTCATGGTAAAAAAAATTTTTTTTATCTAATGAGAAAATTGTATTTGAATCAAATATTCTTTTTCAGGCTCCGATCGACATGTTATTATTTTGCGTAGTGCAAATAATCTACGTATTACTGATTTAATGGAAGAATTACAACGTATAACAAATGTTCCTGTTCAACGTCAAAAACTCTATTTTCGTGGACATGAATTACAAAATCAGAAAGAAAGCACATTACGCGATGCTGGCATTGATAATAATGCTCAAGTTAGATTAATTGGTGATCCAACAAAAGCACGATATGAAGCAATGATTACAGGAAATCGAACAAATTAAATCTAATAATATGACATATAGACAACTCTAATTGAACAGATCATATTTTCTCTATTTCTACATCAACTTATGCGCTTTTGCTCTTGTGATCCATCCAATCAATCTTTTATCCCAATAAAATAAGCCATGTAAATAAAAATGTGCAGAACATTACATGAAAAAAGCATTCATATGCAGTTTTTTTTAAAGAGTGATTGAATAAAAAATTTAAAAAGAAAACAGAAACAAAGATTTTTCTCAATTTTTTTACATGTTTTTTTACCTCTCTCTCTCTCAAGACAAAAGTAATGAGGATAAATCTGATCTGGCGCCATCACAGCTCTTCTTTTCATTACAAAAGAAATTTAAGCAAAATGACTACGTTCAATAAGAATAATTCTACTATTGATCCAATATCCTCTCACTATATTAAATTACAAATTCAATACGGTTCTGATCTTTACGAACTTTTATTATCGAATAAAACTAATAGAATTCAAGTTGACCATGTACTAGATGAAATTGAAAAACTTACGAAAGTACCAAAATGTCATCAGACTATTATGTACAAAGGTCAACGTTTAGATCATAAACCAAAAGCAAATCTTGATGATCTCTATATTTTTAACAATAGTAAATTGATCTTAAGCGGTACGCAAAAACAATATCATGATAAATACTGTTGTCCTGATCATGATCATAATCATAATCTAAATATGATCTCATTTTCAAAACCTATTTCATCATATAAGCAAAATAAAAAAGATATTAATGTTAAAGAAGAAATATCGAACAGAAATATAGATGATAGATTAGATTCTACGAAACAATCGTCATTGATATTTCCAATGAAAAAAGATATAAATTCGAATCCAACTGGTTTTATACCAGAAGCAAATAAGACTTATGAGTAAGTGATTTTAAATGTATAAAGTACTATAATTATGTAAATACTAATTTCTTAAAGATATTATACAGTTCCATATAAAACTGATCCAACAACACTCTTAAAAAATATTCCATCAACAACATCGAATGTGTAATGATAATCATGATAATGATTTCAATTCTTACCTGTCTTTTTGCGTAATACAGATGACCGAGGTTTTTGATTATTACGCTTATAATTCCATAAGTATTCAACTATAACAATAAATCAAAACTAGTAATAAATCATAGAAAAAGAATAGAAAAGATAAATACCATGATTTATAGTTTTAATACAATCGTTGCAAGCTCGATCTTCTTTACTATCATTGTGAATTAATTTAATTTTTTGCCAACAGCATGTCGAACAAAAAACCTTTCCACAAGCTCGACAATGATGCCGACGACGAGTTATTGAAAATTTTGCAGTACATTTCGTACATCCAGTTGCTAGCTCATCACTAACCCATTCGGGCTTAACTGAACCGAGTGTTTTCTCTGCTTCAGTTAATTCCGCCCATTCTTGTTCAACACGAATGAGTTCTTCATCGACAGGTGCTGCTACTGACTGTGCTATTTGTAAACCAGAAAATTCATTTGGTGATATTGATGCTTGTTCAGAAAGAGGAGGAGATGGAGGTGGACAAGGTTCGATATCATTAGGAGGTGTCTCTGCTGCTTCTCTTTTATGTGAATTAACGATATCTTTAAGTAAACTGTCAACACGATCAATTTCAGCTGAAGTTAATTGATGAATATCAGTATCATGACCATCAATACTTGCAAGCATATCATCAAGAAAACGAAAGTCATCATCATCATTATTTGTATTCAATAACGACGGTGAAAGCATTGTTGGTGAAGACATATCATGTTTTTCAATATTGACTAACTCAGATTCTTTTTCTTCAATAGGATTTTCGTCAAGTATTTCTTCATCATTTTTATCAAATATTTCCGATAGGACATTTTTAACAAGATCAAAATCTTGTGTAGTTGCAGTGTTTGTGACATTATTCGAAGGAGAAGAACGTAGTGAAGATTCAACTATGAGATCTTCAGATGGTAATTGTATTGATTTTTCTTCATTATCATCACATGATGTAAAGAAAACATCAGAAGTTAGCTGAAGTGGCATTATTTCACTCATCGGTGAACTGGACACGATAAAATCCTAGTGAGAAAAAATATTGATTAAGATTATTCAAACAAACCTACAACAGTTTCTTCTTACGTCAAGATTAGATCCCATCGGCGCATTTACAATACTATCGACACTATGTAAGACAAACTGTGTTTGCGTTGAGGATGTTTCATGTTGAATCAGATCAGGTTCATTTTGAAATGTAAAGTTAGTTAATCTTTTTGTTGCTTCATTGTCCGGTGAAGACGTTAAATTTTCTTCTAGTTCTCGTTGATGATGTTCTTCTTCATCCGAAATTGATGATGTTGAAAATATAGCCGTTTCTTTTTCATCATCATGGTGACTATTCGAAATATTTGTTATATCTGGTGATAATAATGAAGAAGATGTCTGTTCAAGAGTATGCTGTAAAACTTCTTGTCGCACTTCAAGTTCAAGTTGTTCAACAGCTAATGGTAATGGTGTTGATGATAATTCGTCTTGTTGACCAATAAGATCAGGTAGAATAGGTATTGGTACGGATGATGTATCAATTACAACTGATGATGCATACAATTCTTGAAGGTCCTGTTTAATACGCTCAAGTTTATCATCGTTTTCTTGATTATTATCATTATCTTCTGGATGTCCAAGAGGATCAAGATCAAGTAAAAGTAAATCATCAACTGATTTTGTTAAAGTAGAAGAAGACGAAGGCGTTTGAATAATTTGTTCTGTTGTTTTATCTTCATGATCCGATTGATTGACTGAAATTAATGGGGAAAAAGAAAACAAAGACAAAAGATTTCATGTAAGACAAAAAAAGAATGAAAAAAATTAATTTACGTGTCTTTTCTAATTGATCAAGTACGGCATCAATATCGAAGTCCATCTCAATAGAGAGATGAGAATAATTTCTAAAAATAATCGTTAAAATCAAGTCAACAAAATTTATTACACATATAAATCTTCAAAATTACTATTTCTAATACTGATAAATATTATGAAAAAATCCTGAAAATTCAATTTTCTATTTGTATGCATCATATTGAACAAGTCTTTTCAATGGTTCGATATGAATTTTAATCTAAACCTTTTATCAACAATTTCATCTTGATTTCTATTAGTATTTTAGCAAAAGTGATTAATTTCGTGTTTAATTTTTTCAATAAAAACGTACATACACTTAATGAATGTAGTTAAGAACTGATATGAATATGAGAAAAAAGCGAGTCTTCTTTTTCTTTTTGTTCTAACCTATGATGAATATTATTTAGTTTATGTCATCGTGTAAATCTTTATTTATACAACAGTTTGTTTTTTTGTAACAAATAATCTACAAATATGAATGAACGAGCTAAAATTCAAGAATTCTAAGAAATAGTTTACTTATGAATAATTGAAATATGCTAGTCGCCAATATTCAAACAAAAAAACTTTCACTACCAGTTTTTATGACATAAATCATTCAAAAAGATGTTGTCTATCAAAGTTCACCACTATCAACGTCAGGTTAAATACATCGTACTTTTAGTAGTGCACTTCAGTACAAGTATTTCTGGGTTCACTTAACAGAATTTCATTGAAAAAAGGCGTAATTGAATATCTTGCTTAGCTTTATGAAAGAAAAAACGAAGATAACCGAATGCCAATGACAGGCAAAAATAAACTAGAATAAACGAATGAGTCATATCTGATTCTGTCAGCTGTGAACTTGACACTGATTGAATGATTACGAAACAGCTATAATTTTTATATCTATAACTTAGATTTTATTTTTAAGAGGATTTTCATTGAAGTTTAAGTTTTCTTTTCGAAGTTAAAGTACAAATTGTGTTATTTACTTTTTATTGTAATCGGTTAATGCTTCCAACCAATAGGACTTTAGCATTGATAATATGCTTCTTCTTGACTGATCTTACTAGGGGTTTTTAGATGGTACTCAAAGTCAGAGTAAAATAGTAATGGTTTCTTGTATAATCAATATATGTGAATCAAAGAAAAAAAATTAGTTAAAACACTCAACAAATTAATCACAGCATTTTGAATATTTGAGCAATCTTTTTTTTGCAGAAATCAAACAAAAAATGATATCAAAATTCATCGTTGATACTGATTTAATCGCGTACACACAATTCATCTGGTATACTATCTTGTATTAGTGATGAAATATATTATACTTGAACTGAGTATAAATAAACTAGAAGTTTTTTCGTAATTCAATGTGAATTTAAATTTTCAATACATAGCATATATATATCTATTCATAGAATTGAAACAATAATATGTGCAAGTTGACATTAAATTTATTTTGAAATTTCGTAACTTATGCTGAATGCTTATATATCACATAACCGAATCTCTGAACATCTTCAAAACGTAGCGGCCGCGGTAAGTTTATTTTTAATTGGTTACTTTTTTAAACCAATCTATGAAATTTAAGTGGTCAATTTTTTTTCTTTCATTGTGTATGTCTACGTATATAAGACATTAGCTTTCTTTTTACTTTGTTCCTGTACTTCATTAATAACATTCTTTATATAATATGCATAGCTTTTTAACGATATCATAGTAAGACAGTTATCAGTCGTCTGAATATGTATGTTTTTTACATTTTTTGTTTTTAAAAATATCACAATAGAGAGACTTGACAAAACAAATTCCATTGATTTTTTGAGTGAAACAATCAAGGAGATTAATATATACATTAGCGAATTAAGTTCACTTTGTTTTGACGTTATAGATTTTTATAATTAGTTAGTATTTCTATGATTATACAATATAGTTCTTGCTTCTTTATCATCTATTACATAAACTTGTAAAACATACATATTTTCTTGCATAAATACTCATTAATCTTCTCTCATTTCTGTTGTATGTACCAATTAATCTAGAAAATACTTCGTCATCTGACGAATGTCATTCATTTTGTGAGTTATACTACTGTATGAACGTAGATTTGTTTAATTGTCATTGATTAATTTTCTTCATGTTCATCTATGTTATTTACATTTTTGTTTTTGTATTGATTGTTCCAATCGTTTATTTGTCTATTGAATATAATCCGGTGACGGTTGCTTAGCATCCTATTTGTATACATATTTACAAAGTAACGAATAACAGGATGAATCCGTATGAGGGGGCATGCACTTCTTCTCTTCAGAATAAAATGGGCCATTGCTCCTATTAAGCATTCAATCTACTGGCGTTGTCCCTCTCTTTTCATTTTCTTATCGTTCTCTCTTTCATTGTCGTTCAATTTGATGTGCACGCCTGCCCTTCAGTAAAGCTCCCTCCCCCACTTGATTATTGCATTAGTTAACATTTTGGAGACGGGATATATAAGTGTGAAAAAGGCATAATACATTCACAGAGAGAATAAAACGAAGAAAAAGTCTTATGCAATCTGCTTTCATTTGCAAATTGTCTTATGCCTATACACATCTGTTGAAAGCACGTCGCTTCGTTACTTCTGCTCTGTCGCACGGGTAAACTTGAACACTCATTATTCTTAACCAATGTTCAGTAGTAAAAAAAAGAAAAACATAGCTATATATATTCATTTTTCAAAGGTTTCATACTTAGTGTATAGACTAGTAAATTTGAAAGAATGGTGCCTATAGAGGAAATCTATGGTACGTGTACAGCAGTCAATCAGCATGCGTTGATTTTTAATGATATGTGCGAATGTACCCCAAACACATCTATACATATTGACGGGTCATTTGCATAAATGTCAGAGACAAATAGATAAGTTCTACTTTGATTTTTCTCTCTCTAGAAGATTAATCATTCATTAATAGAACGCGGCGAGCGCCATTGTCGACGAAATGGCATCATCGTTGCAACTACATTTATTCCATGGTAAGTCGACATTTGTTTCCTTTTTGTTTTTGAATACAAGCAAAGACTAACATAAGAATCTCTTCACTTGAGATTAATCGTTCAGTTATTGTATCGAATTCTCAAGAGATAAAGCTTAACGATAAACGCATTTAATTCCTATTCTAAATATTTATAACTAGAAAAGCACGTAGACATAAATATGTCATACAATAAGTAGTATTTGCGTTTTTGTTTCGTTTATCTCTTCATTTTGTAGTATGAGTAACGTAGAACGTGGCATTGTTCGTATATAATTGTTTTATATGAGAAAAGAAAAAATAATACCAACCAACTATTGCTTTGATCTGTTAAATTATGATATATTATCAGTCGAGTTATTGACAAATTCATACTAAACAATTCTTAAGTCATCGGCTTCCTCTTCATGTATTTCACAATCCATTGTTATATTTTCTTCAAAAGAAGTAAAAGTAATTTCCTATTTGTAGTGTGCTTTTTAATATCTTTCATTGATTTGGCATCATCTAAAATTGATCTACCAAATCGTTCTACGAATGAAAGTCCAATTATTGAACTATCTATCTATCCAAGTGCTGGTGCTGCAACTGAACGCATTCAAGTTCGTTGTGAAATATTACAATCAACATCATCAGCACCGTTATCATCGTCACAATTTGAACCTGTTTATTTATCGGTTAAAACAGGTCTTGTAAGACCGTCTGGTATTCTCATTATGTTTGACGATATCACAGATGTATGTCGTCTAAATCGTCCAGATCTTAATGTTGATGTTTGTAATGCATCACTCATACTGTTTCATGTTACTCACACAGTTCTCAATGAAACTCTTGATAAAATAGATTATTCATGTATAAAAGGATCCACTACAGCTATTAGGTCATATCGAATTAAAAGTAAATAGTTTTTGTTTTTCTCGTAAAAGAAAAATATTATAATTCTCGTTTATTTCAAATTTAGAAGATCAATCTGCACGCTATTATGACCAAAACGACAATTCGTCATCTTGTTTGGTGCATTCTTCTTTTCTATTAGTATTTGTTCTTTTCATACATCAAATAATAATCACTAGACTTTAATGATCATAAAAACAAGAAAACTTCCTTGTGTACATGTATGTGTATCATTCTGTGATAAGGGTCATTTATTACTTATTTTGTGCATTGAAATCTTCACATGATAACACATACAAATATTTTGTTTTTCTTGATGTTCTTGTTTTTTCTACTTTTATATATTATTCTGTTAGGAAAATATTAAATATTATTCATTCCGAAATTTCCTCTGTAAACATGAAACATCTTGTTATCTGTGCATCTTTTTGAAACTGATAGTAGAGAATGCAAATATAATGATCTATGAAGCATCTATATTTCTTGCTTATTTTCTTCCGGTACTTGTTAATTTTTTCTTCGCACTCATATGTGAATGTCTGTTTTTTTTCTTGTCGGTTTGTTTGAAATACATCATCTTTAGTTGATAGGCAGAGAGCATTTTTGTTCTTTTAGATGGCAAATAGTTATATGCCATTATCTCAGCGTTACTGTAATTCATAAGCATTTTTCTTAATGTTGCAGCACATGCTCATTTCTGTCGTTATGTCTGTATTCGTTCAGTTGATATAAACGCAAAAAGCTGAACACAAAAGATAATTAAACAATTCATGAAATACATCGTTTATTGGAAGTAATGGAGTTAAACGCTATTCTAGAGACGAATCGTTTTCATTTTTGAGAAGAATGGCGTGAACCACAACATCGTGGGCATACTCGTATACAATCAGATTGCTTGAATGGATTATTAGTAGAAGATCAATTTACAAATAAAGATGATTTATTGCTTCAGTTTATCGAAAAGATATCGAAAATGAAAATATTCAACGAAGTTCAATAATAACACTAGAATCGTCAAGATAGTACAATTTACATGTTTTTGTGTCATTTCATAATTTGAAAAACCACATAAATATTCTCCTTTTTTTCATCTATTTTTTTGCCAAATCAAATGAGAAAAAATAAAATGGATAAAATTTAAATTTTAGATCTGTGATATTGTATCTTTTATTGCGCCTTGAAAAATTCGAACAACGATGTTGATCGACGAACAAAATCTTGATCAAATAATAAGTACAATTCGAGCAGTTCACCAAATGACAATTGATCATAGATTGATTGATTTGACTGAATATTTGACTGAATTTTTCCAATCTATTCAACCACAACAATCAAATTTATTTCGTATATTAACATGTCTTCTACATGATTATCAAGATTGTGCAGCATTAAAAATAGAATTTCTCAAAGCAAATTGTTTAGAAACAATTTATCAAAAATTAAATAATAATGCAGATAATATAATATCAATTTTAGAATTTATTACTGAACTTTTAAATAATTCTGAAAATGTTCAAGAAAAATTCCTCAAATTTAATGGTTATGAGAAATTTTTTTCTTCACTTCGTTATATACATTCAGTAACCAACAATTTTATTGATCAATTATTAATTCTTATGATTCAAAAATCAACATTACAAAGAAGTGGCCATTCATTAGCATCAATAATGGACTCCTATATTATTTTTATTAACCCACATATTACTGTGTCACTTATACATTGGATACCGTATTTAATTGATGCATCATTTCAACAATATATTATATCTTCAATAACTAAAATTGTATTACGTTCATTACAAAATAAAATGATGGCTTGTTCAAACGGGATTATTCTTGCTTTACTTCAAATATTAAATAATACTGATGAGAATTCAAATAAACTCGAAGAAAACGTTTTAGTTGATATTTTTTTCTTATTAGAAAATTTATCTCGATTTTCAATAAGTCCACAAGAAATTCGATATACATGCCAATTATTTCATCGAAATTCATTATTTAAAAAACAGTTATTAGAATTTTTAATAAAATCAGCTAAACATGATGATCCAGATGTACAATGTACTTCATCTTATTTCGATTTACAACAAGCAAATAGTGTAAAAAAAACTTTGAATCGTCTTCTTTTTCTGGTTTAAATTCAAATGCATTTGTTTTTGAACTTTAGGGAATTATTTTGCCGACTATTCGTCGATGGTCATCATTATCACCAGCTCATCATTTTTCATTTCATTGTTGGTTGAAACTTAATCATGAAGTTCATTCATATCCATTTGAAGGACGTCGTCAAATCTATTCGTTCTACTCGGATTCGATGGGTTTAGAAGCATTTATACGTAGTTCATCACTATTCGTATCGATAAGCGATCACCGTGAACTTGTTTATATTGAGTTAAATGATTGTAATGATTTAATTGATGGTTGTTGGCATTCGCTAACAATTGTTCATAAAGCACTACGACCATCTTTATTTGGTTCAGCATTTCAAACAGCTCAACTATGCCATTTAACTATTTATATTGATGGTTTAATAAGAAAAGAAATCAAGGATTTTAAATATATATCATTTCCAAATGACTCAATTGATTTAGCCTCAATTGGTTCACCAAGTCAACGTCCAAAATCATCAGTATTAAAAATGAAGACTGAATCGTTATCAACAACAATCGTCAAATCAATACAACCGTTAAAAGGATTACTTTCATCGAAAACGAAAAATTCAAATAATCGGAAGGAAAGTCATGGACTTTATTCACAAAATGTCATAATTATTGATCCAAATGTTGAAGACACGATATTTGGTCCATCAACTTGCTTATTTGGACAATTAGCTTGTGTTTGGATCTTAGCGGAAACATTAGATGAGGTTCACGTAAAGCATTTGCATACTATGGGTAATCAACTAGAATATACAGCAAGCTTAGAAACATTGAGACAGCGAGAAAACATTAGACTTCATACTTCTTGTGAAGCCACTATGATTCGCTGCTTATGAGTTCTTATGGACGTATTTTCTTCTTTCTTAATGAACTCTCTTTATTTTAGGTAGTGATTTTTGTCGGCAATCGTATTCATCGGTGTTTCGTGATAATAATTCAAAATCGGAAACTATATTTGATCTTCTTTTAACTCATTCATTGCTAGCGTACCATCCATTAGCATGCAATGGCCACACATGCATTGATATATCAGGCAGTTCTTCTCGATTAAATGGTCGACTCATCAATGGTTTATGTTTACGTGTTCATTCATTTTCTCAATCAATCCTTAATTTAGGTGGTTGTCCAATACTTTATCCATTGATCGAATTGTTCCAAGAAAATGATTACGATGACGCAGAAAACATCTTACTCTCAACTGAATGTAAAGATTTAAAGAAGTCTTCATCGAATATCAATGCACAGTTATATTCTAATCCGATAGCATCAATAATTTATTTGATTCGTTGTATTCTATCATCTTCGTCGGCAAAGATTTTAATTGAACAAATGACCAAACAACACAATATTGAACTATTAGGAAAATATTTAATAAATATTTCACCGTGCTTTATTGACAAACAGTTATTAGTTTCCATTGAACAATTCATTGAATCAAGTCAATGTATAGATTCATCCTATTTATTAACAGATCAATTAATTCAATATATTTTATTTGATTTTAATTTATGGAATAAATCTACATTTCATGTACGACTGTTACATTTACAGTATTTATCAATAATTATACAATATAATAAAAAATTTAATCAAGAAAACTTTGGTGTACAGTATTTTTTAGATATTGTTAAACAACATTTTAAGTAATATGAAAATGTTTTGCTTCATTGAATTGACTAAATTTTATTTTGTTGGGATTTATTTAGAGACGATACAGATGAACAACAACAATTACGTAATTCTATTTATGGAATAGTTAAATATTTTATTCAAAGTTCTATTCGTATACAAGATTTAAATGCACTTCTCTCTACGATATCAACGTTATCGCTATCAAATGATACGCTTACTCATGAACTACTTGATGTTATTCTAGTCTTACTTGAAACATCATCAATAATGACTGAAAGAATAATTGAACTTCTCTGTAAACCCAACATGGCTGAAGGATTGTATTCTCTGTTAGTTGTAAATACTTTATCCAGTGAAACAAAAGAAATTGTTTTGAAAATAATGAAATATTTTTGTGAATCTAAACGAGTACCAGAACAAGTACGAGCTCAATTACGATTAGAAACAAAAAATATTGGATTTGGTGGTATTATCTCTGGAATGACACAGAGCGAATTAGATTCATCGATGATTCAAGAAATTCTTAATTTAATTATTACCTCTAGTATGTTACGATTAGAGAATAGAAATAGAAATAGAAATAGGATTTTGTTTTTGTTTTCCGTTTAAGATTCAATGATTGCTATTCATCATCTGAATATTATTTTAACACTTTGTAGTGCTGCATCTTTGAGTGTTCGTTGTATAGCTGTGCGTACGGTAAGAAAAGCGCAAAAGCATTAAATTAGTTTAATTTCTTTAGTGATATCATTCTTTTAAAATATAGCTAATTACATATTTTATCAATCAACCATCTGCGTGTCAATGCTATGCTAAATGTTATGGATGGCAAGAAACATTAGCTAATTTTTTTGTTAAAACTCGCCGTTCGAGTATAGTACAACTATTACCAGATGAAGTCGTATCCAATAATGTTTCATCAACATACAAAATCAGTCAAGATCTTAATTCAAGACAAAGTAGTTCCGATCTTGAAAATATCAATGATAAACATATAAACTTGACACCAATATCAATATTTGATATAGAATCAAGTTCAGAGGATCCATCACAAGAGACACGCGATCAAAATTTGAATTTATCACCAGTTGCTAATACAATAATGGACTTAAATTCAAAATTAACAAATACATCTTTAGAAAATTCCTTAATATCAAATTGTTTTGATACATCGGTAGCTCTTTTAGATAATAAAGAAGAGGAAAATATTGATGTGCACTTATTTTCGAATGAAGTAATGACACCGTCGCAATCAAGTTTTTCAAGTAGAGAAGATCTGCTATTGCTTAAAACAGAGAATTTAAATGGCATTGTTTCTGAAATGAGTTCGAACAACAGTGATTTATCGTCATCATTACCACGAATAACTACCATGACAAGTAGGGTACAATTTTATAATTTTGTAATAGAAAAAACCAGGCGTAGATGGTTTTGTTCTTTTATACTTAGAAAGTTTCAAGATTGGCTTATTATTGAGGCTTATACCGTCAATTAAAGTCTTCATTAACTTTTCCTGAAATCGGAAAAAAATAATGCTTCGTTAATCCTAGGAAATACAGAATTGGGTCGGTTTAATTGATATTTGAGTCCAACTAAAATTTTAGCAAATACTTTTTATAAATTGAATAAACAAAAGTAATGTGTGTATATTTTTCTTTTTTTTAAGGTGTAAGCAATGTTGAAGATTCAACATTTAATGTTCGCTCATCTGTCAATAGTGATGACGATAGCAATCTTGAAGAAATGTGCGAAACATTAATCTTAGTAATTGTTATGATTGTATGGAAAGGAATTGACGATTGTGATAATGCTGCTTGGGTGGTTTGTATCTTGTTGAAATTCATGTTTCATTTTAATCATTCATTTTTCTTTTAGAATCGTGGCCAAATATTTTCGGCACTTCGTCATCTTCATCGCCAATACGATTTGTATTTACCATTAGATTATATTGAACGACGTATATTAGAACTAAGTATGGAAGCCTGTTTAAATGATCTCAAATTAGATGGAGGTACACAATTTTAACTTATTTTGTTTTTATTTTATCGTTTTCTTCCTACAAAAGTATAAAAGTAACTCTTAACTATGATCTCATCTAGGTCATCGTCGTATTAGTTTCAGTAATATACGTAAGTACTCTATATGTATAAATACTGTATCCTATTGTCAGTGTTAATCATTGAATGTTGTCATTTTCTTTTTTTTTGGGCTTGCTTTGATTTTTTCTTAAAGAAATTACTTTCAATTTTAGGTAAACAAACACCAGCTTTTGAAATCAACTGCCATGAATTAATAAAACTTGTTTATGATTTTCTTTCACAATCATCAGATAATAGCGAAAGAATAACTGAGAATATTGTCAATGGTAATTCTAATTTTGTAATAAAATAAAGCAATTGTTCTATTGATTTTGTTCGAAAGGAATCATTCCAATACTTGATACAATGCTTTTATTTCAAAACGGTCGTATGGATAGTGAATCAATAAGTGTATGGAGATCGTCTGATGGTTATTGGTCAGAAACATATTTAACTGGTCTTCATATTCTTCTCATTCTTCTTACTCATTCGAATGCATCATTTTGTCGGCAAGCATCCATTCGTATTCATTCATTATTAAATTGTCGTCCGTTAAATGGACGAGAAGAAGCTGCTTATCTTTTATCAAATGTTAACAATATGCTTTCAACAATTTCAAATATTGAGGATTCTGAACATTATACATATCTATTATCATTAATGAAAATAATTATGGATAAATCGTCGAATTTATTACAAATCGACTTATTCCTATCGAATATTCCTGGATGTCAAAGAAAATTTACAACATTAGATGATTTACGTCAATGTATCTCATCAACAAATCATGAAGAATGGCAAAAATTTATTCAAAATATTACTGAACCGTATGCTGATCATTATCAATCAATGTCTGTAAAACCATTTCAGATGAATATGAAAATTTGGTGGAATCAGTGTCATGAAATGATGAATATAGGCATTCAGAAACGTAATCGACAAATTGAAGTAGAAAAATTTAAATTTCAAGTAAAAACGATACTTTTTTTGAAAATTATTTTTAAATCGAAAGATATTTTTTTTAGAATCATATTATTCAACCATGGTATCAACGCCGTCATTTCGATGATCAACGAACATTAAAATTAAAGGAACAAAATCGCATTCATCAAATCTATGTTGAGAATGAATTGAACAATCGAAAGAAATATCTCTATGGTGAACGTGGTCTATATTTAAATGATAAAAATATTCAAGAACGTCACTGGATGTTGTCGAATCGCGAGAATGCTCATCGAATGAGATGTAAACTTATTGAAAATGATTATTTCAGTAATCATGAAGAATCAAGTCGATTACGTGATAACTTAAGTATTATTACAATAGATCAAACTCAGCAAAATACTTCAAATACAACTTCAAAAATCGAACAAAAACGAAATGGGATTGATGAACATGAACTTTTCTATGCTTCAAATGAAAGTAAATTATATTTTTTGGAAGAAAAAGAAAATATGTAAGTTTACAAAAATGAATAATCGATTTGTACTGTTTTTCTTGTGAAAATAGTCTTATTGGAACAAAATGCTCTTTAATAACTTCAACATCCATAGCAGATGGTGAATTTATAATAACAGATAGATTTGTATATTTCTTTGATTTAACACTATCAAAATCTTGTCAAAATAATTTCAAATATCCATTATCATGGCTACAAGATATTCTTTTACGCCGATATAATTTACGTCCGACAGCATTAGAATTTTTTCTTATCAATCAAACAAATTTTCTTCTAAATTTTGATAAAAATCTTGCAAATTATGACAAAAGAATATGTCGAAAAATCATTCAAAAGTTGATGTCATTCAAATTACCATCAACAATAAGTCTTTTCTCAAGTTTAGGAACAACAATGATACCATCCGAAATTTTAAAAGAATCAAAAATAACACAAAAATGGCTTACGCATGAACTATCAAATTTTGATTACTTAATGATGTTGAATACAATTGCCGGACGCACTTATAATGATTTAAATCAATATCCAATATTTCCATGGGTATTGAAAGATTATACATCACAAGTATTAGATATCAATAATCCAAATGTTTTTCGAGATTTTTCAAAACCAATTGGAATTCAAAATCCAAAACATATTGAAGAAGTTAAATCAAAGTAAGCTTCACTCATAGCAACATTACTTTTATAGATTAGAAAAACAGTTTTCTTTTTTCTCTTTTAAATAAATAAAATTAATTTCTTAATTTTTAATAGATATGAATCATTTGATGATCCATCTGGTTTGATAAGAAAATTTCATTATGGTACACATTATTCAAATGCAGCAAGTGTGATGCATTATCTTATTCGCATGGAACCATTTACTACTTTACATATTCAATTACAAAGTGGAAAGTAAGAAGAAGAATGTTGTTGTACATGGAAATATTTTATTCAATCTTATTTAGATTTGACATAGCAGATCGACAATTTCATTCGTTTCAATCATCATGGACAAATATAATGGATTCACCTAATGATGGAAAAGAATTGATACCGGAATTTTTTTATCTACCCGAATTTCTCGTAAATTCGAATAGATTTGATTTAGGAAAACTTCAATCTAATAATCAAGAATTAAATGATGTTCAACTGCCACCATGGGCCCATAATTCACCAGAAGAATTTATTCGTTTACACCGTTTAGCGCTCGAATCAGATTATGTATCAGCACATCTTCATGAATGGATTGATCTTATTTTTGGTTATAAACAAAATGGACAAGCAGCTATAGATGCAATTAATGTATTTATGTATTATTCATATGAAAAAGTTTTCGATACTGATACTATCGATGATTGTGTAACACGCGAAGCTATTGCTGGTATGATACAAAATTTTGGACGAATTCCATCTCAATTATTTACTGAACCACATTCACAACGACAAACACGTGAACAAGCAACATTTAATTTACAAATGCAAGGACGACCATTGAATTTAATTCAAAATATAAGTCATATAAAAGCATTTTTTGTTGAATTAACAACAACAAATGAAAATCTATTTACTCCCATTATATTTATTTCTATTCCGAAAAACCCAATTCGATCATTCATGCAACAAGGTGCACCCGATATGCTTATAACAATAAATACAAAGGGTGTTATTGGAAATAATGGTATGTTGATTTTATTATTAATTTGTTTCAAATATATTTTTTCTATTTTAAATGAACTAGGTTGGCATTCATATGATAAATCATCAAATGGTATCTTTACATTTGAACGAGATCCAGCATTAGAATTCGAAAGGTAAATATAATCCATGAAGTGTTTATTTACGAGTATTTTGTTTTGTAACTGTTTTTTTTTTATAGAAATCGACTTACTAAATTTACACCATTTGCATCTTCAGTCAATATAACTTCACATCTTTTTGCTGTTTCAAATGATGGTAAATTTATATTCAGTGGTGGCTATTGGGATTGGTCTTTGTGCATTTATTCTTTGCTTAAATCAAAAATAATCAGTTCCATTGTTCATCATACAGATGTTATAACATGTTTAGCTTTAGATTCAACGGGATATATTCTTGTTACTGGTTCACGAGATACAACTTGTGTTATTTGGTATTTGTCTTCGGATGATAATGGACGTATGATAAATATGAATGATCAAGATACAACATCAATAATGACACCATCAAGAACACTCTATGGTCACATTTCTGAAATAACATGTGTTTGTATTTCATCTGAACTTGATCTTGTGATTTCGGGTTCACTGGATGGTACCTGTAATATTTATACAATTGAACATGGAATTTATGTACGTACATTACGACCCACTGATGCTAGTAACGATCCAATTGTTAATTTAAAACTATCGGATGAACGACATATTGTTGTGCAAACAAAAGATGATGATACAAATTTATTTTTATATTCAATTAATGGTTATCTTGTACGTACAAGAAAATTTCAATATCATGTTGTTGATATGATATTAATTGATCAATATATTATACTTGCTGTTAATCATAATTCAACGTCGAAAGAAAAGCCGGATGCAGCATCAGCAGCAGTTGCAAGAATTATTATTAAAGATATGTTCGAGTAAGAATTTTCTACATATGGTAAAATTCAATTTTTTGTTCTTCTTTAAGAATGACTACAATTCGAACCATTCGTTTTCGAACACAGATCAATTGTCTTTGTTTAACAAAAGATCTCAGTCATTTAATTATTTCTGTCAAAGGCGGAAAATTATTTATACTAACCACTCCAAGAAAGTAATGCTCAAAAAACTCATGTAAAGATTTGAATATAAAGTAAAAAGCTTATTTTTATTTATCCCTATAAAACACAAAAAAACGAAATATCGTTCATAACAGTGATTATTCTGGTTTCTTTTATTTCTTGTGTCAGATTCAGTAATCGCTTATCTTGTCATTGCGAATTCTCTTTATTTTCTAACTAATATATATTCTCATTTTGTTTTTTTAATTATCGTTTAAACTCATCTTATTTTTCTTAATTTTGACTCAGTTGCTTGTTTATGATCAAGTTTTCTTTTAGTTCCAGAGTTTTGTGATAATTATTGTTGTTTGCTTTTTTTGATTTTATGTCCAGTTCATTAATTTATTTATTTTTATTTTTATCGCTACCTTTATATATTTGTGCACTTTATCTTGTTTAATATGCACATTAGTCCAGTGATATGTGAATCATAAGAAAATTTATTTCAATTCTCTCGTTATAATAATAAATAAAACAGAAATGAATAGTGATCTTTGCTCTGTGTGTTGTTGTTCACTGGTAAATAACTCATTGCTATTGCTTGAGATAGTTGGATGTCGTATATTTTTATGTGGTTCCTCTCGATAATGTCGATCGAAACGAAGAATCATAACAATCACAGCTGTGAAACACACGCCAATATTACCAATTGAATTAATGAAACCAATAGAACTAGCAGCAGCTGATTCACTTAAAAATAAACTTGGTAATGACCAAAATGCTGGTAGATAAGCTTTCGTACCAATCGATGTTACTGTAAAAAGAATAATCATTGTAGTTAATGGTTGATGACGAATTAATGTGAGACCAAGCCCGATTGCACCGATCAAAATAGGTATAGCAGCGTGAAAACGTCTTTCTTTCGTTCGATCTGAAGTGTATCCAATTAGTAACATTCCAAAAAGAGCACCCAATGGTGGGATCATTAAAATCCATGTCAGAAGACGATCACTCGGATGGTACCAATCGCGAAGAATAGTTGGTAAGAAGAGTTCAACACCATAATTACCAGTTACAATAAAAAAATATGCTAAAGCAAGAAGAAGTACTTTAACATTGCGTAGTGCTTGACATAGTGTTAGATGTCCACCAGCATTTGTTCGACGTGCTAATAATTCTTGCGTAAGTTCTGTTTCAAGTACTTCACGTTCTTCGCTACTCAACCATTTCGCATCTTTCGGTCGATCAGTTAGAAAAATCAGAACAATAATACCAAGTATAACTGATGGTACACCCCAAACGATATACATCCATTGCCAACCTTTTAATTTAAATAACGTTCTGTAGTAGATACCATTTTCAATGGTACCCATTCGAAGAATATAGTAGGATATTTTCGGACTTATGAACTGAGCAATCGGTGTAGCAATGAGAAATAGAGATAATGCCCGTGCTCTTGCTTGTGACGGAAACCAATGTGTTAAATAGACAATTACACCTGGAAAGAAGCCAGCTTCAGCAAGTCCAAGTAAAAAACGAATTATATAAAAATGCCATGGCTTTGTGACGACTGACGTCAATGAAGCTACAATACCCCAAGTAATCATGATACGACAAATCCATTTACGTGCACTCCATTTTTCCACAATTAATGTACCAGGAATCTCGAGAAGTAAATAGCCAATAAAAAAGGCTGCCTGACCAAGACCAAATATAGTTTCTGTTCGATAACGAAACGATGGTAAATCATCGACCATTTTAAGTTTGGCCAATGAAACATTATTACGATCAACGTATGCAATGATATATGATAGAAACAGAATTGGTAATAAACGCCAATATGCTTTAATTATGCCTGACTGAAGTAAAGACGACATTGAAGGAGAGACCTTTGCCTATTTAAAACTGAAATAGTAAAAACTTTAGAGAGTCAATTCTCATCTTACTACATCACTGTAACTTGAGCCGAAAGGTTATCATCTAATATAGAAAAGCATAGCACCTTTGTTTTGGTATATGTAAATCAGTGAATGTCATCGATAATCTATTTGATTCAATTCGATTGACATCATTCAACTTTGTTCGTTATTAACACACATATTTACTGAGTATCTATTCATTAGATGCTAGCAAGACATCGTTTGATCGTGTCAACGACCAATAGGTCAATTAATTAGTTTTCATGAGATATTTTTCTATATCTTATATCCAAACACACATTCACACCCATTTTTTAAGATTCATAAAATACTAAAGTAGATCAATATAATGTGATCTTGGTCATGTTATTTAAAACGGAGAATTCAAAATTTTACAAATGAACACCTGATGAACAATCATGTACTTATTGTAGCCGACGGAAGTGGTTATGACATTCAGCCAATTCAGTTCAAAGAAATCATTAGCCTATATCTCCAATATAATGTAAAAAATATCATCCAGCAAGATTTAAATGAAAATATTCTATACGGTATGGCTAAATGATGATATCAAAAGTGACTAGTTAAAAACAGGCAATCCTCAATATACGGTATCCCAATGCACAATTCCTGATGATTGAACAAAATGAATGTTTGCTGATCATGAATACTTTCGACAATTAGATCAGTATGGAACGCTCCAATTGATGTTGATGAACAACTAAATTATACATATATATTAATGTGCTGGCTATTGCAAAGAAGATTCTCTTTCTTATTTAATAACAAATAATCGTGACGATCTTTATTATTAATTTAAAATGCTTGGCTTGTGAAACAATCGATTTGTTTAAACTATATTTTTCAAACTTAGCTGGACCATTTTATGGCTTTGGTAAAACATCTCAAAGTTATGAAGCACAATATGGAGTTGATCTTAATATTGAAATAGATGGAGCTGCAAGAATTTGCAAGTTATTTGGTCTGTTCTCTTAAAATATATATATTTTATTATTTTGGAAATAAATAATGATTTCGTAATTCGTTATGTTGATAGTCAAAATCGATGACATCAAGTTATTAGTCTCTTCGAGAACAATAATAAAGCTATCTTTCTATATTTATATTTATTTAAAATTAGTATATTTTAGTTAGTATCTATTTTGTTTTGCTTCTGCACATTCCATATTTAACTATTACAGTTAATTGTGATCTCTATATGCTAATTTATTATTCATTTATTGCGAATAAATGTAAATGTTAGTGAAAATAGAATTTTCTTTCATTAAGCTCATTGAATATATTCTATCAATAGAAAACAAAGCTAAACAAATACAAGCAACAACATTAAAATTCAAAGATAAAACTCAGAAATGAAATCCATTTTATTTTACAAAACCAATTTTTTTTGTTTATTTTCTTTTGAAAAAAGCTGTGATCTAACACGAATTGAATTTTTTCATAGCAGAAAACCATTAAAAAGCAGTCTATATAAATTTATTCAGATTTGCAATCTAATCAATTATCTATAAAAAAAAAGAACAGGTGTGATTTCAAGTAAAGATCTATATCATTTAATTGATTATATAATTCAAAAGGATATTAAAAATAGCTATTTATTTCTCATAGAAATATTGTTATTGATAAAAATAAAACATTTCCAGAATCTAATAGCAAGTTGTTTTCTTTTTTGATCGTAACAGAAACATGAATAAGTAGGTTAAAATACTGATTAGATGAAATTAAAGATATTCTATCTTTTTATGAATTAAATATTATATTGAATGATATTCTTTCGGTGCATCGTTTCATACAAAGAGTTCTCTTCCTAAAAAGAGTGTTGTTGAATCCACCAATGTATGGATTTAGAAAATCTTCAAGTTCTATAAATTAAATACAATAAATATCCGAAGAGCAAATTTATGAGAATGACGTTCAATCCAAAGAACGGTTTTTGGAAAAAATCATATGTCTTGACTTGAAACTGAATCCGAAAAGAAATCAGTTCACTTAGCATTCATTATTGATAACATAATGAAACCAAAAAATATTTTCGAAATTCAAGCGGAACACTTCTAGTAATCTCAAAATTCAAAAGAGAAAACAATTAAAGAGCAATGAGATGAAAACAAATTATGAAAATATGGATTTCTCGTGATGTCTTGCTTCGTCTACTGTTACCGTTCATAGTTTTATTTTCATATACTGTAGTCTTGTTTAATATTTTTTGATCTTTCGAAAGATTGAAGTTTTAATCATCATTCTGTATAAAACCTACTGGTGTAATTTGTTTGGAATATGTCAACATATATGTGTCTATTTTATTTTATTTACGAACTAAATTCAGTACTAAAGTTCTATTAATGATTATCAAAAAGTTGAGCATTCTTCCAACGAACCAGCTCTAGCAAAGTCTCAAGTTCGCTCATTTTAGGATGACCCAAAGGGTAAGTATGTTGACCAATTTTTACCGCCTTTTCGACTTCTTCGAGTGCTTCTTGATATTGTCCGAGTTTATCTAAACAAACAGAAATATTATTGTGAGCAATGGCAAGTTGAAAATGATTTGTTGGATAAGATTTTTGAGCAATGCGCAATAATGCTTTCGCTTGTTCGAGTGCTTTATGATAATCGCCCATAGAACAACAAACATCAAATAAATGTTTGCGCGTTTTAGTCAAATCAGGATGGACAGCTGGAAGAACGCGGAGTTGAATCTTCAAAGCATTCTTTAGATTTTGACGTGCTTCTTCGAAATTGCTACGTTGACATAGTAGATCACCAATGCTCATATAGCACAAAGCCATTTGTTCTTGATTGGGTGTAGAAGATTTCAATTGTATGTTCAGTGCACATCGATATTGTTCCATCGCTGAATCAAATATATCCATTTTTTTGAATAGAGACGCAAGATTGACATAAGTCAATGCCAACTGGGGATCACTGTCAGTCGGAGGAGTCAATTTGATGCAGAGTGACTTTTGATAATGTTCCAGTGAACCTTTCCAATCGTTCTTTTCGTAACAGATGCGTCCAAGGTTATCTTCAATAAAAGCAAGTTCACTTTTACATTTGTGTGAAGATTCACTATGGGCACGTTCGAAAATATATTCGGCTTTGCTGTATTCATGCATATTTAACATAAATGATCCCAAACAATGCATAGAATTGAAGCCTTGAATTTCGGTTTGTATGAAGTGAGTTAGCGAACGTAAATGAGGATCATTATCACTGATCAATGCTAGTCGAATGTTCCATATACGATTATTCATGTATTCGACATCTTGTATCCGAAATATTGAATGTAAAGAAAAGAGAATATCGGTTTCAGTAGGAAAATAGCCAATTCCATCTAGAGATATAAATGGTGTCGATCGAATAGATGGATCTATATGAATTTCAAAAATAACAGCAACAATATTGTCTCTATCGAGTGAGTGTTGAGCAAAGCGAAGTGAAATGTCATGACTGCTATTGGCCAAGAAGAAATTATTAAAAGACAATGTGCCATGAATGTTTGTTTTTAATATTTCGAATTGTTCGTTAAATAATCTGTATAAATGATATTGCTACGAATAAAAGATGCGTGATAACAAAAATACTTACCCTTGTCCTCGGTACAAAACATGAAAGATATTGGTCGGCATGGTGGAATGCAGTTGCTCGATTTGTTGATGTAAATCTCGAAGGAAAAACTTCATTTTGAATAAAATATCGATGTCTTGCATTCGCATAGCTTTGTCAAGCATCTTGGATAGAAAACATTCTCTTGTATACCACCATATTGGCGAATGATTTTGATAATGTTCATCAAATTCATTGATAATCTTCAATTCTCCTTTATTTTTAGCATATTTTTCTCGGCAAAACTCAATAAAATGTTGTTGTAATTGAACATTATCATTAAATTCGAGCATGATATTTTTGAATAAATGTGAAAAGATGAAAGAACAATCAAGTGTATTTAGATCTTTGAATGATATTAAAGTTGGGTTAAGAACGCTGATTGGTGAAGTAGTAGCTTCTGCTACTCGAATATCTTGTGTTAGATGTTCAAAAAGTGAGAGAATATCCGAATAGTTACCTCTCACTTTCTTGTGCACTGCTGGGTAGTCATCGTCTGATGTTAATTCATGTGACGATAAGATATAGATCGAATGAAGTTGGGGTAACTCATGAAATTGAAAGATACACTGTTGAATAAATAATTCGGATATAATGAGAAAAATACTCTCGTTCTTGGTTGTTTGGATGTAAGCAATACATTCTTCGACATCGTCAAATGTTCGAATAGTATGAGTAGCATGACCGAATCGAGTGCTGGCCCAATGATTTGTATCAACGTCACTTTCATCAATCCAAACCACAATGAAATCATCATCATTTTGATTATTGGGTTGTGCAGAAGACATGCTTTGTATTTTGGTGAATTAATCTCTGTTTTTATGAAGAACCTTTTTCTTACTTTATATGCACAACGACGACAAAGGCAACGACGAGAAGAATATTTGATTTTTTTATGCACCTCCATATGTTTAATGGAAGATTGTTTCATTTAGCGACGATTTGTAATTGTGTACATAAAAAGACAAAATTACTCAGAGACAGTCAATATATAGTTCTCTCTGATTAGTCGGCATTATTTGTCTAAATTTATTCATTTTGTTTTTCGTTACACTTCATACAACTTCGTAAAAGAACAAAGTATAGATTTTTATAAAAAAAAAAAAAAGAAAGACTGTCCAAAAAAATGTCTTACAGTTTGATTATAAATATAATCGGCAAGTGTTTTACACGATAGAAATAGAAAAAAATACTCTTTAAAAAAAAGTAGCACATTAAATATCAAGGATTTATTCGGATTTATTGTTTTCAGTGATAAAAATTTTCACAATTTACTAGTTAAATTTATTAAATACAGCAGAGTAATCGTTTCTTTGAAATAACTTGAGAGTACTATTCAATGAAATCTACTGATTCATGGTTGAAAATTAACTTTGATTATGTCCTATATTGTCTCGAGTCGATAATTAACACTATAACTCCAGAAATAATAAGTACCGGGTACAATATCAAAGAAGTAACATATCCTTGTCAATTATTACCTGCAATGATTTTCTTCATTTGATCAATACTAAAACTTGTAAAAATTGAGAACAATTTGTGTATGTCTAGAATCGATTGAACATTATACGCAGTTGAATAGAATTTAAACTATTCACGTCACATACGATAATATAGAGAAACGAATGACAAAATTGTGTATTATTAAATAACTACATCAAGGAAATCAGCTTCAAGAAACAATAATTTCAAGTATATGTAATTATCCTTTCAATATTAATCATTGAATGTAGCGTTATGTGGCTTGATATCACCAATACAATCATCAGAAAAAGTATATCAGTGTTAAAGAATTATGACAAAATAATATTCATATTAGATATTATGGTGTATTTGATATCAATACAAATTTTTAAAAAAGAATGTACTTGATTGCCTACTCAAATAGGCACGTAAGGATTAGAATCACGACATTCACCATTCATGATAACATTATATTTCTACTTCAAAAACCATGAATAAACTTGATTTAATACACTTTTTTTAACAACGAAGATTTAATCAGATGTCAATTACAGTCGGAAATGGCATAATATAAATACTAGGTGAAATTATTTCCTTAACATCAACCCGTATTCATCTTCCTTGAAAACTTTAACATTTTTTCTAAAAGTGTTAATAAGAAACGTGTTATGGATTGGTATAAATTTGATAGCCAAGCTATTGATATCAGAAAAGAAATAGAAAGCATAGTTTTTAGAAAACGCTTCTTTTTGTGATTATAATAGACACAAAATGGAATGACAATTTATTAGTGGACGATGATCAAAAGGTAGATACCACCGTTAAAATCAGTAATGCATATAGTGGCCATGTTGTTAGAATGCCATCTTTTAATATTTTCTTCTCTCAATTATTCCTACAGTGTATGATGCTACTCGATCTTTTTGGATTCATCAAGTGAAATCTAAGATATACTACAAATATTTCTTGAAGTAAGTCACACATAATAAAAATTAGGATCTTTTTTAATTCTGTTTTTCTTTATCAATATGGATGCCTTTTACATGTCAGCTGAATCTCTGTTTTTTCTCCTAACTGTTCCCACACTTCTTGCTAAAACTCTGCATATTTGGGACGACATGAAGCGTTCTTGTAGATTTTCTTTTGTCGGAATGTTTACAATAAATTTAAAGGTATTTTCAAAAGTATTCGTATCTTTTTGCACATAGCTTCACACTAGCGCCATCACTCACAATAATAAAAATTTATTCTTTAAAATAAAGAATGAAAAGTTGTTTTCGTTGACTCTTTTGCACACCGAATTCGTTTTTATTGATTCTAAATTAATTTCGCCTTCATATAAATGTGTTTTCATGAACTTTTTGGTTCATACACTGCTGAATAGTTTATGACATCGACACGAATCCTAAACCGGTGTATGAAAAATGGATATGCGAAGCAAGAGGTTAATGTTTTACTTTTATTTGATTGTAACTGAGTCTTAAGATCTCATATTTTGAAATGAAACCTCCAGAATAATGATTTTTTTTTGTCAATGGCTTCTAATATGAATTTTTCAGTATCCATTGCAACAATTCATTGTTGGCGCACAGCTCTTTAGGCACACGAATCCAAATGAAAATCAGTATTTATGTAAGCATTTTTTGAAAAAAAATAAATAAAATCACAGATCGACAGGTTTCAATAAATTACAAAATAAAATATCTTTATATCACCTTTTTTTCAGAAAGAATATTAATGCACTAAGAATTAAAATTGCCATTGATATCCAATATAATAGAACTATGCCATCGATCGATTGTTGAATGTAAGATATACAGTACGTAGTACTATCGCTAGAATTAGTACTTTGTCGGGATTTTGCAGATTTATCAACCGAAGTTAATGTTCCACCGTACATATACCATGGAATAAACACGCCATACATTATAAAACCACCTATCAGAGCAACGATTGTCCATGTTCTGCCGTCTTTTTTCTTTAAATGTGAGATACCAGCAATCAAAAAGAGTAATGCTGCAAAGAGACCAATAACGCCAGAAACAATATTAAAAGTTGGCATCATTTGGTTCGCCGGACATTCATTGTTATATAAACTGCCAACAATCAGCTGGGACAAGGATATCGGTATAGTACATAAACCAAATATAGTTAACACTATACCTATTCTGGTAGTTCTGCTATCAGACATTAAGTTGATTTTGTGACGAAGAGTGCTTTAATATACGCGAATAACTGAATAATTTGTCGTCTACTGTCAATTTTCAACAATGTTTGAGTATCAAAAATATACTGGTAGGTATGGATTATGCCATGTAATGTTGCTTGTTCTATGAATGCTTTATGAGTCAAGCAATCATGTCTTGTGCAAAGTTATAAGTTTCTATTGACGCTGTTGCGATGGAAAGGAAAAGAACAAAAAAACATCTTTCGATAAAAACAGAATAAGACGTTATTGATGCCGTAGGACTCTGTACCGATATTTAATCGGCTGTAATTATCAGAGAATATTTAATAATTATTTTTTTACTGATACTTTATGTATAGAGTGGAAGTTTCGAAATAACTTAACTCCGTGTTTATATTCTTAGTGATACTATTATCAATGACGCTCAATATGAAAATATGTAAAATGATTGCTCCTTCTTTCTTAACGGCGAGTAACCACAACATGTACAAGGTAACGAGTGTAAAAAGGACGAAAAAAAAATCAAAAGCAACTGTAAGCCGCTTAGAGAATGTAACACACACAGAATTGAAACGAATGTAATATTTTTCTTGTAGACAATCACGCTATAAAAATCGTCTCCTTGCCAACCAATCTGTTAGAACCATACATCGCAGCGCTTGCCAGAATTCCAGCGAAAAAATTATTTACAAAGAATGTCCCATTCGGGATTTATCAGAACACTGCGATGTATGGTCAGAACTCTTCATGTGGTTAGAAAAAGTCCATATTTTTCCTAGAGAAATCATATCTGTTAAACTTGTAAACCAAAATTGGCAACGAATATCTTAAAATTGAGATATTCATCTACGGACAAATTTTACATTGGTTATCTATTGTTGAAAGTTTGTATCACAAAAGCACACACACAGGGCAATATTGGAATACTTGGAAAAGTTTTAATATTCTCCTTCACAAAATATCTCTTGAAGTTACTTACTGAGATACAGTGTAGGAAACTAAGCTCTAAATGTTGACTTTTTACCGTTTAAAATCTATATCCAATGATTTTTCTTTTTACTTTTGCTAAAATTTAATTGAGTCATTTTATAGTAACATTGAAATTTATTGTTGCGGAAGAATGACTATCATTAAATGCTTAATCATTTTCTATTGTCATTATACATCTTAATACAGTAGTATTAACAAAATAAAATAGCTTAATCAACTATCATATCGGATCAATCAACCCAATTATAAATTTATCATTTTTTGTAGTTATAAAGTAAAATGGACAAGCAGTGATAGAGGTAATTAATGTATTTATATATTGTTCATATGAAAAAGTCTTCGATACTGATACTATCGTATCGATGATTATGTTACAAGTGAAGCAATCGCCGTTATGATTGAAAATTTTGAATGAAGCCCGTCTCAATTATTTACTGAACCACATTCGCAATGAGAAACATGTGAACAAGTAGCATTCGATATACAAATACAAGGACGACCATTGAACTTAATTCAAAACGTCTCATATAAAAGCATTTTTTGTTGAATTAACAACAACGAATGAAAACCTATCTATTCCGAAAAATCCAATTCGATCATTTGTGCAACAAGATGCATCCCATACACTAATTACTATCAATGCAAAGGGTGTTATTGGAAACAATGGTGCATTGATTTTATTGTTAATTTGTTTCATGCTATTTTTTTATACTTTATAAATGAACTAGGTTGGTATTCGTATGATAAATCATCAAATACTATGTTTACATTTAAACGGAATTCAACATTCGAATTCGAAAGGTAAATAAAATCTATTAAGCGTTTATTTAGGAGTACTTTGTTTTGTTATTTCTTTTTATAGAAGTTGACTTACTAACGAGATATGACTTGTGTGAATTCATACTTATTTTTGTATCAGAAGTTTGTTATATTTATTGTTATTATTTTCTTTGCTATTCTGTTCGGTTCATTAATTTAATTCGTGTACTTTTCATGATTATCTTCATATATCATCTAGTTTTATATTCCTGTAAGGAAGTTTACGTACTTGAATTTTTTATTTGAAATATAAATTAAAATAAGATTTAATGAACAAAGCCGATTGAAATTTCTAACAAGATCGGTTAGTTAAAAACTCAACGAATCATATTAACGTTATGCTTTTCTTCAATAAAATACCTATTCAAAAATAATCATTGAATACTTGGAAGAAAATTTACTTTCTTATATAAAATAGTAAAAGCGGCCTGAATGAAGTGTTATTCTCGTTTAATCTACTTTAATTGCATAATGCTATGTATTCTATGGAACGATAAAATTTGAATTCTAGAAAGAAACTTGTCTCGATCATATATGATATATACCAAATGATTGATTTGATACAAAACCGAGGTTTGAGCTCATTTTTATATTGTGATGAGAAGGATCATCTATTTGAAGTCTGACAACCATAAATTACAATATTTGACAGCGCATTACGTTTAGAATTAATAGGAATACACCAACAATAAAAAAAAACAACAATAACGATCAAAAGAGATTATCAAATGATGAGATTATAAGAATACACGTATTTTGAAAGAAAAACAAAGCTCCCATGTGAAGAGTGAATAAAAATTAAACAAAAATAAAAAAACAAGCTCGATGAATGCATAGAAGAAACAAATGATGAAAAGTAAAACTCTATTTTTTATCCAATAATATAAGTTCGAAAAGATTGATTTATTTAATGTGCTTAATGAAGCGAGCAATACGTCTTTGATTTTCTAGTAACTGTTCGGCTTTATTTGTTGATGGAACACTTCCATTTCGGCGTTGTTGTTGTTGTTGTTGTTGTTGCTGCTGCTGCTGCTGCTGCTGTTGTTGTTGTTGTGGATAAATAGGTGGTAGAGTTTTATGACGATATGGTACAGTATGAGATGAAGACATTGGTCGAGCCATAATATCAGCAGTAGCACTAGGTAAACTACTTTCACGTCCCGATGGTTCAGATTGAACGAATGATGAATTTTGATTATGAGCTAACGCTGAATATTGTTGACTGTGTGAATGAGACAGTGGAAGAGGGCCAGTAACACGTCGTTCAATTTCTTCAAAAGCTACAGGTGGAGAATGAAGAGATCGACTTGCTTTGCCATTTAAAACACCTATATTCAAAAGAAATATTCTTTTACGTGAACAACCCAGGCTAGCTCCTTGTTATTTTAAATTCATACCATTTTTTTTCATCGCTAATAATTGTTGACGTGCTTCGATGAGTGCATCTTTTAATTGTTCACGTTCTGTACATTCTTTATGTACAGTTTCTTGTAAAGTCGTCATCTATTTATGAGAAAAATAGAACTTCATTTATTGACAATTAAATTGGTTACCTCTTCTCGTGCTTGTTCTAACTCTTTTTTCAAATCAGTTATAGTTGATTGTGCTTGAAAAAGACTAGTTTCTTTAGCCAGTAAATCTTCTTGTAATTGCAAACCATTTATACGATCATTGTTCGTCGCGCGTTGATTATCTATAATAAAACATCATTGAAATCTTCTTCGCGATCATTATCGATTTCTTACTAGTTTGTTCATGTAATTCTTTTAATGCATTTCTCAATGTATCCAATTCTTTTTTTAAATCATTTTTATCTCGTTGAAGTTGTTCAATTTGCTGCTCATAATATTGTCGTTGTTCAATAGATACTTTTTCAGTTGAAATTAATTCATGCCGAAGCTTTTGCGTTGAATGATCACTATCTTGTTCGTATTTACGAAGAAGACCACTTGTTTTCTGTTTTTCAATATCTAATTCCTAAATATACATATTTTTGATTCTTTTGTTACTACCCAAGTAAAAAAATTTACTGACAATAGCAAAATTTTCTCTAAGTTGACGTTCAAAGTCAATCATTTGTATTCGATGTTGTTCACGTTGATGATTCAATTCTGTTTGTAGACGATCAGGCCATTGTTCAGCTTCATGCAATCTTTTAGCATAACTATCGTAAATTTTTTTAATTTGAATATCATGTGTAATATCAAGTGTTTCTCGTTGTTTAGTTAATTCAATATTTTCATTATGTAAACGTTCAAGTTCACGACGAATTATTTCTAATTCTGCTACATTTATCAAACAATAAAAAAAAAGATTTTATTTCAGATGTATTTCAATAGAAAGTCGATACGATTCTTACAAGTATCTTTTTCTCGAATAGTAACAAGTTCATGATAAACTTCTTCAAGATCAGCATATTTTCGTAATAGTTTTTCATATTCATCTCTGGTACGATCAAGAACAGCTTGTCGTGATCGATGAGTTTCATCCATTTTTCGTCGAGTATTTAATTCATTTATTTCAAATTCTTTCTTACTTGTATTTAATAGTTCATATTCATTTGTCAGTTTAATCAGTTTTGATCGAATGTTTTCTAATTCAGAGTCTGCATCTAAAAAGTTCGATAGATAATTATCTACTTGAGAAATTCAATAATCAAATCATTTTTACTTGTTCGAAGTTCTTTTTCATTTATTAATTGTTGTCGATATTGATCAATCAGAAGATCAACATTCTTTTTTGACTCATCTTTATCTGACATTTGTTGTTCTAATTGTCGACATCGTTGTTTTGTTTGTTCTAAATCATTTTGTAATTGTAGTCGGGTTTGTTCGATTTGTGATACTTGTTGATGTAAACGTGATATTTCATTTTGATGAATTTGAATTTCTTTTTGACCAGCTTCTAAGTCATTCTGTGTTCTATGTAAACATAACTGATTGCACAGGTTGAAAAAAATAATAAAACTCATACTTTGTGTGAGATTCTCTTGATTCTATCTGTAATTGTTGATATTTCGTTTGTAAATCTCGTGAAGATTTATTAGTTTCACTAGAAAACAAAGAAAGGAATTTTCTAATTTATAAAATATAAATTATTCTTACTTAATTTGTTGTTGATATCCTTCAATTTCTATTCGATAATTATTTATTCGCTTTGTATATTTATCGATAGTTGTTTGTATTTCTGTTGATTAAATTTTTAAGTAAAAACATATGATTCATTCGATAAAATATAATCTAGTACCTTTTTGCAATGTTTTATCAACAGTTGCTAAATATGTTTTCCAATTTTGAATTTCTTTTGCGTAGAGATCTTTCACATACGAATTTTCTCTTCGAATATTCTGTATTTGATTAGATGTTGCTCGAATATTCAATGAACACTTTGAAAATGCTGACCTTTAAAATTACACAAAATAAAATAATACAATTTCATATATAATAAAATTAAAGAATCGTGAATACTTGATTTCTTGATAAGCAATTTTTGATTGTTGTAATTGATCTTGTGCTAGTTGATATTTTCTTGTCATTTCATTGAATCTATAAGAAGCAAAAAACAGTCTGATTTTCAGAAGTTCAACAGCAACAACCATGAAAAATACTTGTGATTATTAATGGAGATAGTAGATTCGAGATCAGAAATTCGCGTTCGTTCAGTTTGTAATAATTTTTCTAGAGCAGCTTCGCGTGAACTCATACCAGCATAATACGCTAAATCAGTTTCGAGTTTTTGACATTTAGCCTCGAGTGCTTTTATTTCATTATGTATTAAATAGGAAACACCACAGAATTGACAAACAGTATCTTGACGAGACATGCTTGCTATATCGGTTGGTAACGGAAACTGTGGTGTGTAACGTTCAAAACGTTCTTGTTCTTGCATGTCTGAAACAAAAAACGGACGAAAGAAAAACATTGATTCCTGTGGAATTGTAAATGTTAATGATCAACCTATATTTATATATACGTATGTATGAGAGAGCAAACTATTTTTTTTTGATAAATTAAAAGAACGAATTTACAAATATCGATTCCAAAAGCAAAAATGGAAGATTGAAAAAAAAAACTATTTAAATTCAAGATTGTACTGATTGTGCTCGTTCGCGATAACGATTAGATGGTGGGCATTGTGAAATTGTTTTACGCATGGCATCACCCTGACCTTTAACTAAATTTTGAACACCACCAAATTTAATCTTTGGCTGAATTCGAGCAGATTGTGGTAAATTACCATATTCATGAAAAAGTTGGTTAACACGACGACCTCGTCCCATATCATAATTTAATTGAGCTTGAATACCTTTTACATTCGGTTCTGCTGTTGATGGACGATAATCAATACTATGGTGAAGTATCTGTGCATTACCATAACCTTTTTGTAAATTAACTTCAGCTGCATCACCTTTTACATTTGGTACTCGTCTTGGTGAGGCTGCAGATTTACCATAATTGCTTAAAATTGAACTCATCTTACCTTCTCGATGTGCATAATAGAGATTCGTAGCTATCTAAAAACGATGGAGAATTAAAATATTTAGTTCAAAAAAATTTAATATAGCTCAAAATTACTTCGCCTTGCGTATGCGGTATTCGCTGTGAAGGTAAAGGTAATTTACCATAGTTTTCTAACAATGATTTCATTTGTGAATTTTGATTTTTCTCATAATTAGCACGACCTTCTCGTTTAACACGTAATTGATGGTGAGGATTAGGTGGGTCAAGATTACCATAAATAAGATTTGGTGTTGAAGTACGATCTCGTGTATAATTTCGTGTCGCTTCAAATCCTAGAACTTTAGGTGATGGTGTCGATATACTATCTCGTCTTGAATTTATTGGTTGTGTTAGTGTTGATGTTGATACTGACATTCTTCTGCCATCAGTCGCCGATTCACCAAAGCACAAAGTACCACGATTTTTAATATAATTTGAAATGCCTTCTTTATTAACACGATTTGGTAAAGATTCTTCATAATTTGGTAATGTCGTTTTCAATGCTGTTGAATCAGATGGTAAAAGCCAATTAGCCGATTCCGAAGATAAAATTGTAGTCATGATCGTAAATAAAATTGTTTTAAGTGGTGTACTAATGCCAAAATTTTCGACAAAATTTCGAGCAGATTTTTTCTCTTTTTCTTTTTCTTGTTCGAGTTACCATTCTCTTTTCTTTGCATCTGACAGAACATAATAGACATTTTGTATGTCGAAGTTGCTAAGCAATGTCCAACACGATTGAACAATTCAAGTTATTTTGGCGTTTTTTTTTCATTGTTGAACATAATTAACATAATTAAGAACAACAGAATATTTTATAAATAAAATAATAACTTTTGCGACATCTAAAATGTAGTTGTAGATACATAAAATTTCAATCAATCAATCTTAGTGTCGCTACTGCTCATTGGCTGTTATATACTACGGCAACATGTATCAATCATTAGATAGATAAATAATATATTATTATTATGATCAGATTTATTTTACTGCTAAGATTTAGTTGCGTTGTAAACTTTATTCTAATTTACAATTTTATTATCATCGAATTATATTATTTTTAGGTTCTTGTAAGACGAACGATTCAAACTTTTAGGTCATTATTCAATTACTTTCGACTTGCCACATTAGTCACTGTCGTTGCCTCATCCATATGACGAGAGTATGAGACGTGTGTGTTCGCGTTTTAAAATTGACTCACCTTTGTAATATATATTGACAACAAATTAAATATAAAAATCTACCAAGCGAACAATTTTGAAATGATAGTTAATACATCAGTTCGACATTCGTTACTCTTTTTTCTTGTTCTCTATATATCTTTTCAATAAGTAAAATCTAGTCATGTACAGAATTTTTATGTGATTGAGTTTGTCGCCCGCGGCTCTATTTTTCTTCTTGAAGCTGAATTAGATAAAAATAGGAACATAATTGCTTATCGGTCTTTATCTTTTTCGCTATGCTTTTCATTTTTAAATGTTTCTCGAAGATTCAATGCAAGACATCATCCATTGCTTGCATCTTTTAACTTCGTTTATGATATTAAAAAAAGAATTATTTTATAAATATATACTCATCCACATTAGCATTCAAAGGCGAGTATACACTTAAAAAAGACTAAAGGTGAGATTCGATTTCATCGTCCTCCCTTTTTTTTTTATTGACACTCATATTGGCTGAGTAATATCTTGTTCGATTACTTATCAGTTGTATATATGTCGTTGTAGAAAATTGCTCATGTCACCAAACTAGGCATAATAGCAAATGTAATCATTAGATTTTTTTCTTTCTGTCATTTTGTCTTTGTTTGTCTTTTCATCGATCTTCTATATAATATATGTATATATATGTGTGCGTGTGCTCCGACTTTTAGTAGCTACTAAGAGAAACATCGGCGTGCAGATTTGCCAACCAGCAATAAATAGACAGAAAGAGAGAGAGAGATGAAGCGAAGCAAAAGAATACTCCGTCCGCCGCGTTGATGTAGTAGTGTGTCGCTCGAAGAATCATTCTCTTCTTTCGCGTTTCATAACTAGCCCACAGTAGTTTCAATGAAGTTTGACTAGGTCACCATCTGTATATTTGCATCATCCAAAATTCTCTTTTCTTTTCCATGAATATTGTGACTCATCAGTAACACTCATTTCAACCTTTGCTCCTAAATGTTTCAGATATTTTTCATTAAATTTTGAAAGCACCAGAATCTTCTCATTATGGATTCTACAACAGATAGTTGGAATAAAAGTTCATTGAACGACCGCAATGAAGTATCAGCACCGGAGTCAACACATCAAAATTATACTCCTGCTGGTGATTCATATGTTCAGAAAGGAAGAACTGAATCAAAACAAGGTCAGCAACATGCGGAAAATATTGTTTCCAAGACAAAAAGAATTCTACAACAACATTGTAAGTTTTATAGTCATCGACATTTGTCAACATCTCTAAAGATTATGAATGGTTCTGCTTCTCTACTGAATTCTATTTAGTCATGTAGGAAATTTTTTGTTTGCTCAACTATAGTAAATTAGCCTTGGGAATCAATACTACAGAACGAAGCACGACCTTGACATCATTTTTTTCCTCATGTTCAAAATTGGTTATATTTGACAAGTGTGCGTCCTATTTTCATTCTTTAGTATGCGGTTTGTTAGTCGTCGAACATCACGTTAATTTCCATATTTCAAATCCGATTTAGCCAATCTATTGAATATTCTCCAGTGAAAGAAATATATTAGTTCACATATTCCTCTTTCATCTAACTAGCAAACAGTCAAATGACAGATCATTCTATATATAATTGTGCGCGTGCTATTCATCATGATTTCCCTTTAGTAATTTCGTCCTCACTATCGTCTGTTACTGCTCATACCAGATCCGAAAGAGAAAAAGAACGGCAACAAGAAAGAAAAAAGTCTGAATGATGATGGATGTACTTCGGAGCCGATCTAGTGTTGTTTTTTCCTCTTCAATTCAACATTGTCATAAACGAAAAAAAAACTCATTAGATTATATGTTCCTATTGGCGAAGAACCAACTTTATTTATTGTAATATAATTTAATTTAGGGGATCAAACTCGTCATTCACTTGTTGAAGCACGAAAACGAACCTCTCAAATGATACCGAAATCAGGTATAAATATTAAGTTTATTCATTTGCTCATTTGTTATTCCATATATTTTTTCTTGATTTGTAGCCTGTAATCTGGTTTATTGGCGAAAACCAATTCAATCTGGCATTTTTTTTGGTGTTTCATTAGCTGTTATTATAACATTCATGTGTTTATCATCATTGGCAGCCATTTCATTTTGGTTACTAGCATTTCTTGTTGTTGTTGGACTCAGTAAATTCTACAATTATGTCATGGCTACATTCGTTGGTTCTGCACGTCAAGACATATTTGAGTAGGATTAAATTAAGATCTTAAAATAAAAAATGAATTTTTCATTGATATTTATTTAGTTCAATATTTCCATCTGATCTAGCTATCTCGAAACAACAGACTGATGAATTGGCCAAACAGATACAAGTCAATGGAACAAGCTTATTAAAACATGCAAGAAATATTTTCTTATGGCAAAACTTAACAAACTCAGCTATGGTACATAATATTCATAGATAAATATTTGATCTTTATAAATTTAACATTCTTATTTTTAATTTAGTTTGGTCTAGTACTTTTCATTTTCTTCTACATTGGTCTATCCATTAACACATTAACATTGGGACTTGTCGGCTTAATTTTCTTATTTACTGTACCAAAAATTTATGAAGTATATCAAGTTAGTATGAATAAAATTTAATTTTCGTGTAAAATTTGTTCTTCTATTTTGTTTTTAAAGGTACCCATTGATCGTACTGCTAAACAAGTACTCGATCAAATAAATCAACTTTTGGCCAAGTAAACTCTATTTTAAATGGAATTATTATTGAATTCTATTTTTTATTTCCATTATAGAGTAACAGCAAAATTGCCAAATAAAGCGAAAAAACCCTAAGCAACGAAAATAACAACGACTTACATTTATTCTACTCATTGATGTTCGATCAAATGTTGATTTTATGGACAATTTATGCTAAACTGTTTTTCTTTTCGTTTCTTCTTTAATTAAGTATGAGAAGTGGAATTAAGTGCTAGACGTTCTCTTTTTTTCTCGATATAGTTTTGGTGTTTGTATACATGCGTTTGTTGACTGAAGGACTTCACCAGGCATGGAATGCGTTTGTCTTTGTTTCGTTCTCGTTTCTTACTTTTATATTCTTTATGTTGTGTGTTTATGTTCGTTTATCGCCGCGTAATCATTCTCAGTATTAACTTCAGAATATAAAAAAAACATCTTTCTATATAAATTACAAATTTTATTTAAAACAAGTTGATAGTATATCATGATCATCATTTGCATGTATGTTACCATTGGAAAAGCACTGGTTTGAGAATTCCTGTTCTGTATTTTTAACATCGCATATTTCTGGTTATTTTTTATATAAACTTTCTTTAGAATAACAAAAAATAAATAAAAGTTGCTTGGAATTTTTTGATATATATAAAAAAAAAAGAAACTCAACACGTACAATTATTTTATTTCGTATTCTAGCTTATATCAATACATATATATGTCTGGTAATTCAACTGTGGAAGTGCTTTCGTCATCAAGTTTGAGACGTTCGTCAAATGATATGCTTCTAAAGCCCATGACATTATTAGATGCACAAACAGAAAAAGCATTATCAAAACTGACAATTCCAAAAGTACTCGTTCTTTATACAGGTTCGCATTAGAAAACCTTTTGTTTTCAACGCAAAACAACAGAAAACAAAGGATGATTGATTATTGTTCTAGGTGGTACTATTGGTATGAAAGTACTACGTAATGCATATGAACCAGTGGCACATTTTTTACTATCCGCACTGCGTGGTATGAATATTATGCATGATACTAATTTTGCAGAAAAAATGAATGAAATCGACCCAGAAAAATCTTTTCTTTATTTACCGTTAAGTATTTTCACCTCTGAGTAATAAAAAAAGTCTATGCAGGTAATTTCTTTTTTTAGACTTGCAAATGAAGAATGGATTGCATATTATATTAAAGAATATACTCCATTACTCGACTCAGCGAATATGACATATGACAATTACATTCAAATTGCACTTGATATAAAGGCAAGACAAAAAGTTTTAAGAAATAAATAGTTTCATGATATTTGTTTATTTTTTCACTCAGGAGGTCTACAATTTATTCAGTGGGTTTGTAAGTAAGTTAATAATTTATTATTTAAATGAAATTGCTTTTTTTTATGTTTTAATATTTAGTTCTTCATGGTGTAAGATAATAAATAATATGATAAATAATTTATTTAATCATAATTTTGAAATAGACTGATACAATGAGTTATACGGCAGCAGCTCTTTCATTTATTTTTGAAAATCTTTCAAAACCAGTTGTACTTACTGGATCGCAAGTATGCGGAATATATTTTCTTTCTACACGCTAGAAAATTTTGTCATTTCTTTCAGATTCCAATCTTTGAAACACGAAGTGATGGTCGAGACAATCTTATTGGAAGTTTATTATTAGCTGGGCAATATCGTATTCCAGAGGTTATTTATTTCTATCAAATAAGACAAAAAAGAAACGATGAGATATTTTATTTGAATAACTTAAGGTTACACTTTACTTTCGAAATCGACTATATCGAGGGAATCGTGTAACAAAAATTGATTCCGAAGGTTTAAATGCATTCTATTCACATAATTTTTCAACTTTAGCAGAATTTCGAACTAAAGTTGAAGGTACAAAAAATCTAATTATATGTAATTTGCATACCTAAACATATAGTTTATCTTTAGTTAAATGGGATTTAGTTTTCGATCGTTCATCCGAAGGTCCATTTAATGTTCATACAAATTTAAATCGAAATGTTTCACTTCTTCGTCTTTTTCCTGGTATAACTTATTTAACAATGCGTCAATTTCTTGAACCACCAATTCAAGGTATCGTTTTACAAACATATGGAGCAGGAAATTTACCAACGAATCGACCGGATTTAATTGACGAATTACGTAAAGCAAGTGACCGTGGTGTTCTCATAGTTAATTGTACACAATGTGCAAAAGGATGTGTTCATTATATTTATGAAGGTGCAACAGCACTACAAAAAATAGGTGTTTGTTCAGGTTTAGATATGACAATCGAAGCTGCTTTAATGAAGGTAAATCATCTTGTTTTTTTTTAAATACAAATGAAAATCAAACGTTCTTGTTATCTATTGCTCAATTTTAGTTATCATATATTCTTGGTAAATATTCATCGGATAAGAAAATAATGAAAATGAAAATGACTGAGAATTTGCGAGGAGAAATGTCTGCAGATTCAACTAAAGTTGCATGTCCAAAAATCAATCTCAATTGGATATTAAATGCGACCAATGATGAAACTAACGAGGTTTTCATATTGATTCCTATAATTTTATGTTTTTTAGAAGAGCTTATCTATTCTGTTTTTCTGTTTACTTATTCAAGGAATCGGTACATTTTCGTCAATCATTAATACCTTGGTTAATAGCAACATGTGCACAAACGGATGATATAGCTACTCTACATCATATACAACAAGTTCAAAGTGGTATTAAATTTAATGCTGTATTACCGTGTGGTTCATTGCCACTTCATATCTGCGCTAAACATGATGCGATAAAATGTGCTGAGTTACTTCTTCGTATCTCAAGTAATGACAATTCTTTTGTTAATGAACCTGATCAAGTTGGTTTTACGGCACTTTTCTATGCTGTTCTTCAACTGAATGATGCGATGATTGAATTGTTAATTCGTTATGGCGCAAAATTAACAGCAACATTAAAACCAAGTGAAATAGGAATGTATCTATGTAATTGTGTTAAAAATAATCAAGTTGATCGATTGAAAGCATGGCATAAAGCAGGAGCTAATCTTGATCAAGCTGATTATGATGGTCGAACGCCCATTTTATTGGTAAATTATTTATTCTGTCTAATCATAAAATTGATTATCTTGTTTTTTTTTCTTCTCCTAGGCTGTAAACTATAATTCTGTTGATTGTATTCATTACCTATTAGATAATGGTAGTGTCGACATTTCATGGCCTGATAGTCGTGGTATGACACCTTTACAAATTGCCAAACAACGTGGTTTCGATAATATTGTTCAAATACTATCGTCCTATGCTAGCAATTGATGAAAAAAACAAAAAAATGAAAAAGCAATTCTCTAACACACGTCTTGAATGATCACGAATCTCACTCATTATATTTCATGCTTTTTATTTGTATGATTTATGCTATTTTTTTCTGTTGTTTAGTTTTTGAATTGTTCTCACTGAGCGCCAAAGCAATTTGCTTTGTGCATGTTGGGTTTGAGTTGTTATTTTAGATAGAAGATTACCGATAAATCATATGATTTTATCTTAATTAGTGTATGAATTTTTAAACCAATCAATTTGTCATACTAAGAACGTAAAAATGCATTTCTGCATCGTATGATATAAAAACGACTTTGATCTAAGTATGATAAATGTGATATTAAAAAAAATTAGAAATCAACAAGCAACAAACAGTTAACATTTTATACAAAGGAATCGTAGACAAAAAGATTTTTATGAATATCAGTAATTGATTGCAGTAAGATTATTCAAAAACATATGTATCGGTGAAAAATGTAATATTGATATGTATTTAATCATCTTTTGTTGATGTCTATGAAAAATAACTATCTATTTTGAAAGTATACTTCATTTTATAACTCAGTTGATTTTAATAGATCATAATTAATCGTTTTAATTCGAAGGAAGAAGTTTTTTTCTCTATCTGACGTATTTTTCAAATGTAATCAAGTTTAATAGACTTTGAGCGACACGTAGATAGGCATGCAGACAACTAGTGGGCATATGTTATAAATACCTATTTGTATGAGAGAGAATAAAAAATCCATTGTGATGTATTCTTACATATCAACATGCTGTGGACTGTATCGCCTATCAGTCACAATTTGTTCTTTGACTTTATGATTACAGTACCTTTGTTAGGTAACTTAGTATACCCTACATATAAAAAATGAATGAAAAAATTTTCAATGTAAATACACCATTAGTTTCAGGAATTTTCTGTTCTATGTTGGAAGATAAGAATTTTCTTAATGATAACCAACTGTTTGAATTGAATTAAACTGATCTATGAGTCATGCAATCTTCACTCTTTGCCCATTTATATTTTCACCTTGACTATAGTCCACTCGTTATCTTCTTATATATTGACGTTCTTATCTCATTTCTTTGTTAGCGGATGCAAGTTTGAATTTTGCTCTTTTACACACACACACATGTATATCTTATTGTTCATATATAAAGAGAAGAACGACCATTATTTATTTTCATTGTAAGCTGTGCTTATAGTTATCACTTCTCTAGATTGATATTTTTTGTGAATCATGTTAGGCTTTCGAACTCTTTCGTGTCTTCAAGAGATACCAGGCAAGAAAAATTTTATTTTACTCAAAATAAATTTATATCACTTCATTTATGTAGTTGTTCGTTCGTCAACGACGAAACTTCAAGATGCATATTCCAAAGCTAAAGATACTAGTTCATTCATTCGGCTTCCATGTAGCCTTGCCGAAACAGTTGCTGATAGAGCATTGAAAGCTATTGTGATGATTGCTAATCCTCTGGTTAAACCATTATCTGGGCCCGGTAAGTTTCGTTTTTTCGTACTATTTTTTAAAAATATTTTCATATACTATGTTTTAATAATATAGTAAGTCTCATCGATAATTATGCTGCTGAAACAATTCGTGAAATCGAGCATAAATACCCTGTACTTAATACGCCAACTGAAGATGTCATGAATACATTCCATGCAAAAACGAAACCTGTTGTGAATGTCATGAATTCGGTTAAGGATACAACAACATCAACAATTCAACACGGCAAAGACGCGGTACGAGAATTTATTTTATGTGTTTATTTTTCTATTCGACTACTTCTTAATGATTAGGTTTCTAATGTTGCAACAGCCACCGTAAATAAGGCATCGGGTGTAGCTGATTCTGTATTCTCATTTTATGAAGTACACGTACCAAAAAGTATTCTAAACTATGATGAATACGACATTGTATTTAAATGTGTTTCTAATTTTTCTAGTTCAACGTCCCAATACTAACAAAATAGCCGCTGCAACCAATCAAATTTTGTCCACTGTTGGCTCATTGTGTAGTTCGGTTTGTGAATCGTTCCAACCATCACTAGTGTGGCTTAGACTTTGGATTGTACAAGTTTTAGTTAAAACTAAAAAAACAAACGATATTCTATTAAATAAAATAGAACAAAAACCATTTTTAAATAATCTACCACAACGATTATTAACTGCAGCTGATACTTTTTTGGAACATATTATTGGACAAATAAAACTAAATGATAGTATATCAGCTGAATGGAAACAACCTCGACTAAACTCAAAACCACAATCGGCTAATCGGTATGAAACAGAAATTTCATTTTCTATTGTAAAATTAACTAGTAAACATAATTGTTTTCTTAATAGTCAATATACAAAACCTAATCTATTTGCCACAATTCGTAAATATGTTGCCATTAATGAACAAGAACGAAACGGAATCCGTCCTGATGAATTTAGTTATGCGTCAAGTATGAGTGATACCGAAGGATTAAGAGCTCGTTCAACTTCCAATGATTGTCTTAAATCGAATGATAAAGTGGAAGATGATGAGTTTATGATGGAGTCTGTTGATCATGTTCTTAGTGGTGATAGTGAACTTTATGACGCTCAATTATCGGCCGATGTTTTACCTAATTTAGATAATCAAGAAACATTAACTGATGATCAACAAGAACTTCACGATTAAATTGTTGCTGGTGAATTAGAAAGACAAGATGGTATAGAATAAAACAATGACAATAAAGATTGAAAATGAATTTCATTTTCAATTCATGCATACTATTCTTCTTATTGTCGTTTCAATAACAGCTTTCCTACGTTTTTCTGCTTCGTTTTTGTTACTTGATGCTACGACTGTTCATAGTTTTTCATGTTACTATTCTTGTTTTCATTACTCTATGATTCTGTTTAGAAAAAAGGAAAATCGGAAAATAACAATTCATGTTCAAATGCACCAGTAGTAGAACATATTTGTGTGCAAAGGCCACAAGAAAAATTTATGATAGAAACTAGTTTGGATCAATTTTCCTTTAAAACTATGTTTCTATTTTTTGAAAAAGATTTGCTTCACAAGAATTAACGTCGTCTCGAGTTAATGATCTCTCTGTTTAGAGGATCATGGGTATCATAAAAAGCATTGTTGTTTTATTTTGTATAAAATAGAATAAGATGTCGTAATGTTACTTTAAAAAGAAAACCTAATTTTATTAAATAGTAGATTGCTCAATATATGAAAAAAATGTTCTCTTAAAATGATGCAAAGACCGATAAATGAAAAATATGATGGATCACAGAAACTGAAAACAAAATAACGTAAACGACAGGTTTTTCTCAATAGATGCTTTATTCGATATTGAATGTCGATGAAGACCTGAATAAATTTTTACAGTCCGAAAAAAGAATGCACTCACGTCAAAACAACCTTAAAAAAAAAGAAAAACTTTATTGAACGACGAAGTCCTATTGAACAGCAGAGATAGAAATAGATGAAGTTTTATAAATTCGAAAATATTTCCATAGGATTCTCTAGGTATAACCTGAAATGAAGATGTGAATGTCCTAGAGGACCACAAAGTATCTATCAATGTGTGGATGTCACAGAAGAGGGACCCATTTGATCACAAACAAAGGAATAAGTTGACTGTGTGGTAAACGGAAAACGGACGTAGTCGATTTCGCACACACACACACACAGACGTATACTCAAACTGCAGCATTACAGACGATTTTTGTAGCATTGTGTGAAGGTTCCTTCGAATTTATAAAACTTAATGTATTTCTAGTTTTTAACAGAGGTTTGCTGTTGAATTTATAAATATGTTGTATGTAGTAAATTCATCGTCTTGTTTGTGTCGTCGCTAGTGAAATTAGACATTGGCAATGCAGAAAGCTCCGTTTCTCTTTGAAGCTATCAAAACTTGAAAGCGTTTTTTTTTAATTTCTCATTTATATTAGAAGAGGGATTGAACAGCTAGTCGTTAACATACAGAAAAATGATAAAGTAGTCATATGAAATGAATTCATTTTGCTAAGTTGTATTCTTTGAATACTTGTAGTTGATATGTATCAAAATCAAATTACCATGCTGAAATCTATCATTATCATCATTCATCAAAAACAACGATCCACGTGATGATATTGATATAACTGAAATTCCATAGCTACTTCTTTCATCTGATACAGGTTTCTATTGAAAAAAAGTTGCTAACATATTCTGTGAAAATGTCAAGTGAACGTATTGACACCTAGGAATCAGTATGTTGTGTTAGTCGATGCAGTCAATATGATTCATTAGAATCCGATTAAAACTAAAGAGCTTATAAATTCTAAAATCAAACTATATAAAGACTGAATAGGACTGTATACCACAAGAACTTTCTAAACCATGGGATGTTTCTACATTGTAGTCTCAAAACATCTCGTGTAAATTTCCTTACTATTCCTCAGCCACTGTCATCTTTGTTGAAATGATAGTTACTTCAGTTGAATTTATATCAATGTAAATGTTTTTCGAGGAAGTTTCGAATTCTTTTATACACTACGCATTTTTTTCGGCATCGTTCGATGGAAATTAATAAATTGAAATCAATATAGGAAATAATTAGTTTGTAGTAAATAGAGTAGATATGAATACAATTGTCAAAATGAACGATTGATTGTTCCTTTATCTCTTTTTTCTCCTGTGGTGATTGTGCTCATTTGCTTTGCTAGACATCAAAATATGTTTTATTCTCAATAGATTTCAGTAGAAGCATTCTGATAATCGGGTTCTCGGCCTGAGAAATGACATGCGGATCTCTCACTATCGAATCCGACTGAATCTAGACCACAGGACTTGGACGGGCCTCTGAAATTGATGGTATAGGTACTAAGTAGTATTTAGACAATTTCGTATGATTTATCGACCGAAGTCATGAGTAATACCATAAACCTGAAACCGGAACTGCATTCGATTCATTCAGCTGGAATGTACATCCAGTCATATTCGTACAATGAAATAGATGTCGCCGCATTTACTTTTAAGTTTTGAGGGTCCAGAAAGTATTTTTACATAGTCTAGAAGTATTTGGAAAGAACTAATTTTGTGTAAAATTTTAGCTGATTAAAGTGGGTTTCGTTACAATTGCATAGATGCATATTGATTTCTACACTTTTCGAATGACTAATGCATGTTTGTCCATAGACTATGATATTAAAGTTACAGTTCATTTTTGTTCTACAACGTCATATGTGGATCATTCGTTAAAATATTTTTGTTATCGATCAAACAGAGTGAAATAGAGAGGGAAATAATTAAAGAAGAGTAATTGACAAGAAAAAAGACCAGAACTATTATAATTACTAATTTGAATGAACAAAAACGAGAATCTTTATCATATTTCTTATTCCAGATGTCAAATTTACGTAAACAAATGCTTTCTAAATCACTCCCACCTATTGGTCCATCGTCATCTAAAAAGTTATTATCATCTAATGAAAACAAATCATCATCCATTCGTAATTATGAACCGATTGAATGGAATACATACTTTAATGATAAACGTTTTATAGCAATAGAAAAAAATATTTTTTGTGTATATTCGCGTAGTATTCCTGATTCTTCAGCACCGATTTTATTTTTTTTACATGGCGGTGGCTTTTCTGGTTTAAGTTGGGCTCTTATGTCAAAAGCAGTGACAAATCTTGTACGATGCCAGTGTATTGCTGTAGATATTCGTGGTCATGGAGAAACAAAAACCACAGATGAAAGTGATTTGAGTATTGAAACACTTACCCATGATATATGCCAAATTCTACATTATTTATTTAATGAAGAAAATAAAACTCCAATTTTTCTCATTGGACATTCAATGGGTATATAAAAAGCAAATCATGTCAAGATTATTAAAATAGAATATTTATTTACAGGTGGTGCGCTTGCTGTGCATGTTGCTAAACAAAATCCAACACTGATTGATGCTCTGTGCGTTATCGATGTTGTTGAGGGTGAGAAAACATGGTTTTCTTTTTCAAGGATACATTTTCATCATTTTAATTCATAGGAAGTGCATTAGAATCTTTAAATTCAATGCAATGTTTTCTTAGTTCAAGACCAAAACAATTCTCCACTCCAGAGCAAGCTGTAGAATATATGGTTCGAAGTGGTCAAGTACGTAATGTTGAATCAGCTCGAGTCTCTGTTATCGGACAAATTCAACCAATGATCAATATTCAATCGAATGAAGGAAGTTCTTCTACAGCTGCAGCAGCCGCATCGAATTCTACATTTCCAGAAGTCTCTCATTTATGTGAAACTGTTCGTGAAGAAGACGAAGAACAAGAACAAGACAATAATCATAATCATAATTCTTCTATTGATACTCAAAAGCCAACTACATCAAATGTTTCAAATGAAATAAATAAATATACATGGAGAATAGATCTTTCAAAAACAGAAAAATTTTGGAAAGGATGGTTTTCTGGTTCGCAAAATTATTTATTCGTCCGTGAATTTACAGTTTCTCTTTTTTCATAGGTTTATCAAAATTATTTCTATCATGTGAATGTCCAAAGTTACTTCTACTAGCTGGTGTTGACCGTCTTGATCGTGATTTGACCGTTGGTCAAATGCAAGGAAAATTTCAAATGCATGTTGTACCCAAAAGTGGTCATGCCGTACATGAAGATGCACCTGAACAAGTTGCTGACTGTATTGCTTCATTTCTAGTTCGACATAAATTAGTGCAAGCAAATGATGACAGTTTTCAAGGAACATTACCTGGATGTTAGAAAGAAGGAAATCATTCAAACGTTACTTTCATAGATTGTGTGTTTTATTTTTTTTCCTCTGTATCTTTTCCCTACGCACACTACAACATTGTATAAATACTTTGTTCGTACTGAAGTCAAAATGAAAAAAAGCAAGCACGTTGTTATAAAACTGAATAAGATTTTTTGTTTAATGCAAAAACAAAATATATTCTCGTACAATTTTCAGTTTCTATTTCTATTTATTTTTTCTCTCATACAATATTTTCAATTATTCATCCTTCATCAATTGTAAGTATGTGAGACACACAGGAGATTGTTTTCTTTTTGTATTGTCATCATGATAAATATCTCAGTAGGAGTTCTTCGCCATCGTTTCTTCTTGTTGTGCTTGAATGAACGAATCAGTTTATTATTATGTTACAAATAGAATATTTCTTTTACACTTTCGAAAATGCGCCGTCTTTATGCGTTTTCTAATCGAAATCCTCCACTACCAATTCAAACTTATGATGATGATGATGATGATGATATAGAAAATACCAGAATCATTCGATACAGTAACAACAATAATAACAATGCGGTTCGTAATGAAAATAAAACAATTGTTCGAAAAACAACGAACAATATCATTGAAAACCCGAATACAGATTATAATTATACTGAAACAGATAATGTTTATTTGAATGAAACAGCTCGATGTCCTTATATTCGTTTTCCATGGTGGCTTTGGCTTTTATTAGCATTGAGTTTACTAGGTTTATTAGGTTTAACATTAGGATTAGGTCTTGGATTAGGACTTCGAAAATCATCAATTAATGTTCGTTGTACAGGTAATAATTGTCCAGCTAACTCGCAGTGTATTAATAATCGTTGTGAATGTAATTCGGGTTATTTTTATGATTATTCAATGTCATATTGTGCTGCTTACCTTCATGTTGGTATTACTTGTTCAACAAGTAATACAAATCAACAATGTATTACAAATGCTTATTGTGCATCAAATGGTTATTGTATTTGCGAGACTAATTATTTTCTTGATCAAGTTCGTTATTAGCTCATTTCTGAATTAGAAATCTTTTAATTTTTCTATTCTAATTTCTGTAGAACACAGGTGTATGTACAGCCCTGTTAGCTCGTTACGTTCCATGTGCTAATGATGATCAATGTCAAACACCATTTGTATGTAAAGTTAGTTTATGTGATTGCAATCAAACATCATATTATGATTCTGGTTCAAATACTTGTAAACGTTTAGGATATGTTAATGATCCATGTTCAGCAAATTCACAATGTGTACAATCAGCTAATTGTTCAACAACAACATGTCAATGTCCATCAGATCATTATTTTGATACAGCTGAATATCAATGTGTTCGTAAAAAATCTATTGGTGAAACATGTACACTAAGTTATCAATGTATTACTAATGCTAGTTGCACATCAGTATCACCATTTTCGAATCAATGTGAATGTAATTCTGGTTTATATTATGATACAACAACAGGAACTTGTATCACACAATTAACTTATGGTAAAATATGTACATCGACTTCTCAATGTATTGATAATCTTCTTTGCCTTAATGATCCAATAGTGACTGGCGCCACTTTTCAATGTATATGTTTAACTACACAATACTATTTGACGACAAATCAGACTTGTATCTCGCTAGGAACTTATGGTGATGCATGTAATACTGGTGGAAGACCATGTGAAACACGTTACGGTAAGAAAATGTCTATAATTTTCTTTGTATTCTTAGATTCAATCCAATAAATTTGATGACAATTTTATATTCAAAAATAGATATTGATATAAGTAAAAAATAAAAGAGATAAAAATTATATTCTTAAATTTTAACTAGAGGTGTCGGGTTAGCATTAAAAGTGAAAATAATACATTGCTTTATTTCTCCAGGAAAGTTGATGAACAATAAATCTTTAGAATTAAAAGTAATATCGGTGTTAAGAATGATAAATTAGTGAATAAATTCGCATTAAGTATTTTCTTTACCATAATACG